>JANHGN010021171.1:115523-175905 GCA_024605025.1 Megaceryle maxima
AATAAATATATATTAAAAAATATATATGGCAGCCTTATATACAGAAATTTATGCAGTATATTAAGGGAGAGTCATCTGCAAGAGTGGTAGAAAAGGGTCTATTAAGAATAACATACAGCAATATATGGGCAGTTGGTGTTGAGGGGTGAGTAGGCAGAGAATATATGATGTCTGCTCTACTTTAAACTAAATCCCCCACCTTTTTGACGGGGACCACCTCCTTCTCTCTCACTCTCTCTCTCACAGCACAGATGAAAGCACAAGAAACCCCTTTAGAGGTGTACAACACATTAATATGTGAAATTCAATACTCCTGAAGCCCAACAGTTGCATATTCCAGTTATTTGATGAAGAACTGTATTTTCAGTGGGTTTGTAAAAGGTTAAATTGCTTATCTTGGCTAAAGGAGTTGGAACCTGAAAATAGTTAAACAATAGACCTTTTCCATCCCTAATTACAAGGATTACTTGAATTTTGACTTTGGTCATAAAGTTAGCAGTTTTCATTGTCAGCTTAAATCAGCTCAGGACTGAACGTTTTTAATCATGGAAGTAAAAAGTGTTCTTTTCTATGTGTCTGTTTATAGACATCACAAGGCTTTTATGCAAATGTCAAGCTCAATATACATAAAAATGTGATGTATGGAAAATAAAAACTGAACTCTTGTGACAGCAAATGCCACACCAGCAAACTTCAGGCTGCCCTGAGATGATAGACTTCATTGCTTATCTTAACCACTGTCACATTTGACTCTTTGCTGTTCTCCCTTCACATCTAAACCATCACTGAATCCTGTCATATCTTCCTTTTAAGCACTCTTTTTGCTACAGCTTAATTCCTTAGCTCTCTTTTACTGACATTTTCTTGCCTCAACAGAAGCAGCTTCATGTGTTCTGGTCACCTCATTTCACACCCAGACCCTTCTCTTCCATGCACCATAAGTGAAAAATCTTTCCTACTCTTCCGAGCTGTAGCGATCCCCATGTCTGCAGATTTTTCCATCCCCATCTATTCATTTCTTTCCAAGTTGCTTGTTAGATTTTTCACAGCAGAAAGTGAATGCTACAACATAATGCCAGGGATGACTGTGCTGGGAGGGAAATTATAAATATTGGAGTTTGCCCTCAAAACAGTCCTATTTCTAGTTCCATCTTCTTTCCTCACTCTCTGTTTCTGCTGCTTGTTTTGTCCCACTAGCACTCATCGATAACGTATATTCCTAGTATGTTGGGACCTGAGCATTATTTGGGGCTTCTGAGCTTTAGTAGAAGAGAAAAGCAGCTTAAGCATTCAATATGCACTGAGTTTTCATGCTATTTTGATTTTCTCTTCACTATTTTCCTGCTTTTCCCCCTCATAGCCATTTTTCCATCCCAATCCTCCAGTGTCCTTTTCAAGAATTTACCTTCAAGTCCTCTTCCATGCTGCCTTAATGCCTGCAGCAAGCACTGTTTCTCTGTATGTCTGGCAAACAACTGCCAGTGATGGATTTGGAGCTGCTCTGTAATTATTTATGAAAACTGCACTGTCCTCATTACTCAAATGCTTTCCATGTGACTTTATTTGGCTTAACACAGTAGGAGACTTTGGAAAAGCAGGAAGGAGCAGAAAGGATCCCCGGTGAAGACAGCCTTCTTAAAATGGCTGTGTTCATCCACGTTTCTTGGGGGGACCAAAGCCACAGGCTTCAGCACAGCTAGCCAGGGACCCCCAGGGCATGCCAGGGAATCAAGTGAAGCTACCTACAGGGAAAATGATGATCTTCTATGTTATCAGTGTGCAGAAAAGAGAACAGCAGGAGAAAGCTTAATGAAATCATTAGCTGTCCTTCCTGCAGACAGCCTATGGACCAGTGCAACTGGTATGAATCATATTTCCATGCTAAATGATAGCAGGGAGTTAAAAGAAGGAATTTCATTGCTTATGTGACTGCAAGGGTACTGAGGTTTCATACAACAATGACATTATAGTTTTTCTAGGAAAATACTTTAATAAGAGGTTTTTTTTCTTGTGAAAAGGCAACAATTTTTGAGTGTGGGATAATATGATTGTGCAGTTCCATTTAACTTTTACACAGCCTAAGTGAGAGGCTATGATAGAGCTACAAAGAGGTGGGCAGCAAGGTTTGGTTTCTGGACTTTTTTTTAAAGGTGGAGGGGAAACAAAAGGACAAAAGAAATTTTGCCCCTTTTCTGTTTTTTTATAGTAGTACATGTGAAGAAGCACATATCAAAAGCCTAAAAGTAACCAAGACTCACAGGGAAACCTGAGACTGTATTGGAATACAAGCAGAAAGAGTTTACTTTGTGGCATTATGAACATCTGGGAAATTTTAAAGTGAAGCAATTTTTAAATGGTCACTTAGTCACGGTAAAGTAAAATTGAATGTGTTGTCCATCCAGATGGTGAGAAAGCCATTTTGAAAAATCATCTTGATCAAAATCCACCAGCACAATGGGGCTCATCAGACCCTTCCAGGACAAGCAAAGATACTATAGAAGACATCAACTCTCCAGAACAGTAAGTATACACCTTTACATACTGCTACAAGAGGCACCCCTTGCTCTCTTAGGTATACATGTGCTTGGGCATGCACACCTTTTACTGTTTTAGCCATAAATTCTATGCAGGACACCACCTGACTTGCTAATAAGTTGTTAATTTAAATTATTACATTTCATCAAACCTGTATTTCTCTTTTATGCATTTTTATGGGAAACCCTTTCAGCCAGCCCCAGCTACAGAGCGAGCCTGGACCATCAGTTAGCAGAAGATGTGAATGGCACCTCCTGAAGCACCAGTGGGCAGTAGCACTGTACTGATACCTCCCTGCCACCAGCTTGCCATCCCCACCAAATTTAGAGCATATCAGGGACACTAGATCCTAAGGTGTCCCAAAAGCAAACTAACATACTTCTTTTCTCTTGTCAGAAACTTCCATAGCATGATGTCTAAAGTTTCTGTAGAAAATTACAGGACAAGCTGTGCCCAACCATCAATGTGTATTAAGATGACTATTGTCAAGAGTCCATGTCCTTCCACACACCAGACAGAGGGGTTCATGGTATACATAACCATTTTTGTTCTCTTTCAATCTTAAGCTAGCTGAGAAATAAAAACATGCTGAGAGCTTTTCAATGTTGCCATAGCAGCTGGACATGAGTTTTGGCATAGAAAAACCTGCATCAAGTAGTTTCCCTTAGAAACAATGCTCTGGCTACAAGGAATTGGTAGATTAACAGATGGGAAAGAGTCCTATGATATCTCCTTTTTTCTCCAGGAACCTATACAATAAACTCATATAGTACCCTCCAGCAGTTCAGCAGAGCCTGCCATGGGCCAGAGCTCTGGAAAGCGCTGTGCTCCTTTGTCCCTAGATCAACTGTTTCCTCACAGTAGCCTAGTTACATGGGCACCAGGATCTGAGCTAATAGCTGTCAGATTCCTGTTTTGTACACAGGCAACTGAAAAGCTTATTAAAAGCAGAATAAATTAAAGAAATTACTAGACTGAGTCACATGTTACATCAGTGACAGCAAACTTGATTTCAGATAGCCGTTACTGCCCTGTACTGCCTGGTGCAGGAAAACACATGGATGTCTATCTAACTCTGTCCTTGCACTCAAAACAACCTCCAGCCCAAAGCTGCACAGGAGCTAATACACACACACACCCCACCCCATGTCTGCACCATAAAAAGACCCCTGTAGCTGAAATCTGATCATTTCACAAAAGCAGGACTCTCACTGAGAAAGCTCTCATAACTTTATGGGGTCAGCAGAGTGCTTTAGTGCATAGCTATCAGAGGTCTGTCTTTTTCCAGCACCATTTGTCAGAAATAATGTAATGCCAATGCAGCCGCATCCACACGTGGCCCCCTTATGTTAAGAGAGATGCTAAGAAAAACATAGGCGCTCAGATAATCCAGTTGTCCTGATACAGATTTAATACAGGGAAAATAAAAAAAGAAAAACATTTGGTGATGACAGAGCTTCCTCTAGGCTAGCAGTAACTGATGAAAAGACAAAGATTTCCTAAGGGTTTTGAAGAGCAGGTCAGTACATATCTGAACAGTCACTGACATTTATGGAAAGCAATTAATGAAGTCCTGCTAAATCAAAACAGTGTCATTCAGCACTTGCACAGCTGTGACTGTGCCAGGTCCAAGGGTCAATGTCTCCCCTGAGGATGCGTTGGCAGGTTGGGTACCAGAGCCACACAACCCAAGTACGGTGAACCTGCCAGAGACTACGGTTTTGTGACTCCCTCTCAGACAGGAGATTACCTTTTTCCAAACTTTGTACTCTTCAAGAATATCCCTCCACACACATGGGCTTTTTTCAACCAGTCTGGCAGCTTTTCTGGCCTTCCATGGTTATTAAATATTTTTTTTTTTTGGTGAGAAAATAAAAAAGTCTTAAAGACAATCTGTAGTTTATGCCTTCTCTTTCTCCTTTCACTGCAGACATAGAGCATATGATAGAGAGGTAGTCACACCGTATGCCAATCCTATTTCTTATTCAAGAACACAAGTATCAAGGACATTAGTCTGAAAAAGATTTCCTCTTTACCAAAAACCTGTGAAAGGATGACATTAAGATAATCATTTGCCTGCAGAAATGTTAACTCTTTAATGTCTATAGCAAAGTGAAACATCCCAGCTTCCTGCTATTGACAGCACTAAGAAAAGCTGACATCTCCCAGTATGAAAGTTCTTATAGAATGCAGAAAAGAGTTTGATTTGGATTCTTTTCTCATTCTTTCTTACCACTAGTGCTACATATGACTAACTGCAAGGCTTATCCCTTATTCTACAGTTGTGTCCAAAGTGAAGGCACAGCATTACAGATGCACTTCAGATTCAGCAGTGCAGGAAGTTGTTTCATATTTGTTGGTGGAGTGATGTTTGTATCACCACAATCAGAATGTGAAAAACATTTGTTTTGTGCTTGGCTCAGATTCAGAATACTGCACCTGAGTTTTATTTTATTATTTTTTAAATTATCTTTTTCGCATTGTCTACAAGGAATGTATGACTATAAAGAAACCTTAGAGCATGAATATGGGTGACTCACAGTTCCCTTTGCCTCATACTCCACCTGGTAGGTTATCCATATTGCCATGTAAAATTCATCATACCCAGTCAGACATGAGGAGCAAAAAGTGGGTGCTGGCTGCTTTGTCTCCCATTTGCACTAGCTACACGTTGTAAATGAACACTTCACACACAAAGCAAAGCAGTGCTGGTGCACAGGCTCAAGCCCTGCACTTTGATTTTCCATGGTGCTTATTAGTGTACTCCATAGCATGGTTGTATCAACTTGTGCTCTCCTAGGTCATGCTTGGGCACAGCCTGGTTGGTATTCAGAAACCCTGTCTGGGGGGAACTTAGCTGCATGGCTGGAAGCTGCAGCATGACCATTCATCTCAGGTTCAGAGAGCAGCCTAAACTGGTTTAGAATAGATATAATAGCTCATTTTCCAGTAGGCCAGGGTGCTCTCACACAAAGTCAACTCATTCCTGCTGGGCAGGCCTGCTTACTTATCTAAAGATCCCGTCAGTTAGTTTATCAGCACAATGGCCACACAAATATATTCAATGGGATGTCTTCTGTGACCCTCAAAGACATTCTTCTGTATGCCTTCTTTCCTGCATAATGTTGTCTCATCCCATCAGTGACCTACATTAGGTGAATTAGTTCTCATTTTAACAGAAACAGTATGTAACAGCCTTCCAGATCTCTCAGTAAAGGTGATGATAGATTTCTGCAGGACTCCACTAAAACTAGCCATTCTGATATTTCCTAAGTGTAGTCTTTTTTATTAACCCTTAGAACAGCTAATCACTGTGTAATCCTTATAACAGAAGCCATCTGGATTTTTTTTAATTATTATTATCTTTTTTTTTTTTCTTTTTTTAGCTAAAGCTCTGTTTTTATCAGTGTTTAAAAGATAGTCAGATACCCTTCTGGACTCAGTTACATCAATTTTAGTAACCAAAAATTCTCATTAAAAAAAAGTTGTTTATGACTGGATTCTTGCATTACAGTCATATGCCTCACCTCTGTTACTCGGTTTCTTCACTGACAGTGGTTCCTATTAGTCTATTATCCTACTCAAATCTATCATTAAAATAAGGTGGTTCATTTACTTTTTAGTACAATGTGTTCCTTTACTGTAGTCTTTTAGAACTTCTCCAGCTTCCCAGTAGTTGAAAAATCAGTATTAATGGGCTGAAGAATTAGTAGAAAAGATCCCTGAATACTTAGTATCAGTTTACACATTCCTGCAGATCTTCAGATGTTTGACTGCAGCAGCTGTTTGTTTCAGTGCCACCACATGCCAATGGATCTCACCAGTAGTTTTCTGTCGCAGAACTACAGTATTTTTAAATGCCTCCCTCTGTCCACTTTGTAGCATCGTGTATTGCCATGTGCATTGCACTGTGTTCCTGCCTGCACTGCCACCGAGCTGTTCCAGTCTTACCACCTTTATAGTAAAAAATTTCTTCCTTTTATCTAGTCTGCATCTATCCTCTTTTAGTTTAAAGCCATTATCTCTTGGCTTATCACTACAGGCCCTAATAAGAATCCCCTTTAAGTACTGAAATGCCACAGTAAGTTCTCCCTGGAGATAGAACCCCAACTCTCTCAGCCTTTCTTCATAAGTGGGGGTGTTCCAGCCCTCTGATCATCTTTGTGTCCCTCCTCTGGACCTACTCAAGCAGGTCTATGTCTTTCTTATGATGAGGGTCCCAGAGCTAGACACACTTCTCCAGGTGGGGTCTCACCAGAGCAGAGCAGAGGGGCAGAATCTCCTCCCTCACCCTGCTGGCCATGCTTCTTTTGATGCATCTCAGATTACAGTTGGCCTTCTGGGCTGTGAGCGCACATTGCCAGGTCATGTCCAGCTTTTCATCCACCAGTACCCCAAGTACTTCTCTGCAGGGCTGCTCTAAATCCCTTCATCCCCCAGCCCGTACTGATACCAGGGGTTGCCCCAAAAGCACTGACAAAATGTGGCAGGTGTGGGGGAAGGGAGAAAAAAAGAACTACAGAGTGAGGCAAGGTACAAGATTTACTTTTGCTTAAGGAGAAAACAACAGTTTTGTTTGGATTTTGTTACTTGTTTTGGTTTTTTTTCCCCTAAGAGGTTTGCCTAAACTTTTAATTGTGTGCGTCTCCAGGCTACAGTCTTCCACCTGAATTCTAGGAACAAAGTTCTCAAGTGAAAGTAAACTTTAAGTACTGTTAAAGCAAAATTTGCCACCCACTGCAGCCATCATTGGCATAGCCAAATAAACATGCTTTGTCCATGGTATGGCTAACACTTAAATGGGTGAAAAAAACCCTCCCATTCACTTGATTACGCAACTGGATTCTCTTGGAGTAGCTTTTAAGAAAAGCTCTTTAATGAGAAGTCTGTAGCAGTTGAACAAAGTAAGCATTTCCACTGGTGGGAAAATAAGAGCAGGCAGTCCTGCATTTGACCCTGCAATGAGAGGCAGAATGACAATCCGCAGTGTCAGGCTCATAAGGATTCAGCACATGGAAGTAGCGAGCCATGCCACCTCTGCACTCCTTGGGAACGAGGCCTGATTTCATTGATAGCACCAGAAAGAGTTGGGCACAGCAGAAAAATAACAATGAATGGATTTTGTGTAGTCTCAGGAATGCACTGGCAGCACTACCATGATCAGCACTGTGGATTACTATTGCATCAAACTTTTAAAAGGAGTTTCAGGGAAGGGGGGGATGAGAAAGAGTTTCTCAGCCAGACTACAACTATTTCCACCACTTCTTGGTATAAACAAGCCTTAGTTTGTAGTGAAGAAAATAAAGAGAAGCAGCATTACATTTCTTTATATTTGAACTCGAAAACTACTGCTTGGTCCCTGAGCAGGGCAATGGATGCCTTGGTAACTGCCTCCACTTCCTAACACAAAGCAAAAAAGAAATTAAATATTTGAATCAAAAAAGCTATCCAAAGGCAAGCTTTCAAACATGCACTTCTTGTAAAAGCCATTATATCACACAGTCATTATATCAGGTAACAGGGAAATAGAAATTTAAAACTCTCTTGTAGTAATACAATGCTTTGTATGGACATTTTTCTTCTCAAATCAAAAAGCTGGTCTTCAGGTCAACTCTGTCACTTTGACTGTCTTCTCTTTAAAAAGTCCCTCTGTGTTTCAAGAGTGAATATCTCCAAATGCAGAAGCAATTCTGGCATAATAACATCTTAATCACTGAAAACCTCAAGTGAATTTTGGCTTTATGTGTGCTGCCAGTACATCCACAGCATGGGGGTAGCAGAGCCCATGTCCCATGGCACTGTCCTTTTAAGGGAGAGGGGTTCTTTGGGCTGCCTGTGAGCACAGTTTAGTGTTCCTTTAAAAAACCAAACAAGCCAAAACAAAGCCCCACCAATTATGATGATGTCAATCTGCTTGGAAAATTGGATACAGGATGTTGGGTTCCTAAATACTGAATTTTGGGTTAGGCAGTAGGTTAGACTGCTTTTAGAGTACCAGCTCAGTCCCACAGCACTGAGTGGGAACTCGACAACATGCAGAACCTCCAAAGCACAGACTTAAGCTACAAAGAGGAACTACTTGGAAAAAAGCTGTCAGTCCAAATTCTTTGCCTCCCTCCATGTGCCTGTGTTTGCCTTAACTGAAGTTACAAAAATGCCATCCTTAGTTCCTTGTGCCAAGAGATGCTTGCCTTAAAACTCAATCCATGACCACCTTGTGCATGTCTATGCAGTTAGCCAGGGCCCTGCGTGCAACAGGTCACTTTGTAAAGGGTGAGGCGTTGCTAAGCCATGTGCGCTTAACTTTTTCCAATATTAGCAGTCTAACAATTACTCTGGAAATGCCTGAGAATTTCAGAAGGTTGTAGACTGCTGAGAACGCACCCTTAGATTCCTTTCCTTCTAGCCTGTCAGAAGAATTCCACAAGGGGAAATGACACCACAGTGTCATAGCTCAACAGCAGCAAGCGTGGTGCTTTTGGCATCAACTCTCCGTCACAAAGCAGGCACAGAAAAGCAACCTGCAAACAGATCAAGCATGTAATGTATTACATTTTTCTCTTGCCTAATGCTCCTCTTTCTCTGTCTCTCCTGCAGCATACAACGTCGGCTGTCTTTGCAGCTGCCCATTCTCCATCATGCCTACTTGCCATCCATAGGAGGAGTTGATGCTAGCTGTGCCAGTCCGTGTGTAAGCCCCAGTGCCAGTCCTCGGCACAGACATGTGCCACCTTCCTTCCGAGTAATGGTTTCGGGGCTGTAGGAAAGGGAGATCAGTGCTTCCTGAACTGCTTTTAAGTACTCAATGACTGGACTAAACATCTGACCTAGAACTCTGCTACAAACATATAATGTTGGCTCTTACTGCAGAGGAACTACTGCTGAGGCCATCATCACAGGAGTGCTCATGTAACTCATGTGGGAAGGCAAAGGAGAAGGACACAAGGAGTTTGATCTGTAGCCTTATTCATGGAGTTTTTATTTCTTCACGTAGAAGTCACTGAAAAACGTTTCTTCCCAAATTTCTACTAGCAACAAGGAGGCTGGGAAATACGGATCTTGCAAAAAAGACACTAGGAAAAAAAAACAATCAAACACTCAAATGTCACTGAGCTTTATGTGGCTGCTGAGAACATGCAATTCTATACTGTATCCATGTAAGGAAATACCATGGTTGAGCTATACCATATTTATTGAAATAGATACACTCATTTTTACAAGAGTTGTGTTAAATTGCTGGAAACATTCTGCACTGGTTAGTCTTGCTTGTTTTCATTTCAGGGACGATGTTCGGTAGGAAAGGAGGATTATGAGAAATGATTCCTCAGGTGTCATTGAGACTCTGCAGCGCTGTGAGCAGCGTCACCTCTGACTTGCAGCTGTACATGAAATGCAAGCAGAGACTGAAGCTCTTACCAGATGGAGAGCTACTGGCTGGAAGCGGAGCACTTCACCCTTCTCTGGGGATGATGGTAGTGACTGCTGACCATCTGAAGCTTCATTTTAGCAAAGTTTCTGCACCTATTTCAGAATAAACACCACCCACTGTAATGTACTACACTGTCTGGAAAAGTCCTAGGGCTGATAACTCAAGAAGCTAAGGGCAGATGGGTAGTAAAGTCTTAATGTCACAGGATGGGTTGTTTTTCATAGTTTGTTTGAATTATGTCACGCATAATTACAATAAAATTAATTTAGCAGACTTGGGGGGGAGGGGTTAGGGCACAGCACTTTGCTGCTGCAGGCAAAGCCTGCAGAGCACATAGATGTGAATATACACTATGTTTGCTTTGTACCTGCGTGTGTGACAGTTGTAGCGGATAATAGAGAGGATAAATCAAATTTACCAATAGAATATTTTATCTGAATCCTAAAACGACGGTGATTAAAAAGCAGTGGTTTTTATACTTTAGCTTCATCCCCTAAACTGAAGTAATTAGCAGGACCGATAGTGGCATACCATCTGGACCAGCTCTGGAGCCAAACCCTCGGGCACAGGTGAGACACACATGCAGCTTCTTTTTCTAAGGGACTGGTGATGTGGCATCTCACTGCCAGGGCTGTTTGCTAAGTGTAGGGGGGGGCGGGGAACACATGAAGCACACACTGGGCTCTCAGTTTTCTTTGACCAATGCCTGTGCACCTCAGACCAAACCTTTGGAATGACGCTCCTGCAGAGGTTTACAAATCAGCAATGACTGAAGCACAGCTGAAGAGGTTCATTAGCTGAGGGACTTAACCACAGCTTTGACAAGCTAGCATAAATCTCCATTAAAAATAAAACACACCTCGTAGTGGCCAAAACCAATATGAACATGTATCTGAACCTTACAATCGGGAGCATCACAAAATATTTCACTTGGCACATACAGTAAGAGAGGTTATGGAAATATCTGTAGCTTTTAGAACAAAAACATGTAAGTATAAACACAGATAAAATAGAACTCATTACTCTGTTTAAGCACTAAACACTGATGTTGTCACTCAATGTGTGTTGACAGTATTCTCTTGCTTTATTAATATCATCAGGGCCTGGTTTATTTTAAAAGGAATGTTAATTTTTAAAAAGAGAAAATTACAATATTGTATATAATGTATACACAAAGATCTCTGTAGAAATATTATTCCAATTTAGCAGGAAAAAAAAAAAATCAGAAGTATCGGACCATTGGAGGTGAGTGTGTGTGTGTGTCTGTAACTTCGTGAATACTGACTGTGTGACGTTTATTAGGTTTAAACCATGCAGTACATTCTTTGTCTCAATGCTACTGTAGTTTCTCCCATAACATTTTTTTTTACTTTACTGCAGATAACAAGACCAACCAAGTGAATATAGCTATTTAATGTTTCTGTTCTTTTATACTGCAGCAAAAATGTACTGTAAATTTATGAAGAGGCTGTGCCCCAATGGCATTTTCCAATGATGTTAGTGCACAAATGCTTTAAACTAGACTGGAACTGCCAGAATAAAATGTAAATGAAGAATTTCTTGTATAACCTTATACTGCATGAGATCAATTTTTAATAAATTGTTGCAAATCTGTTTTTATGAATAAAATATATAAAACATAGCTTTTTGGACTCAGTGCCATCTATCCCCACAGCAAAACTATTTTTAATGTGTATGTATGTATAAATATATATATATAAAAAAGACTGCCTTGAGAAGGAGGAATCCTATTACAACAGCACACTAATAAAAAGTCAAAATACACATCCTAGTAGCTGAAGGGTTCACATCTAGAGAAAATAGATAGATGAGCTTCTGCCCTGAAATGCAATTATTGCAGTACTCATGAGTGAAGTCTAAGCCCATTTTCAAATGGGAAAATAACCAAAAATAACCAAAGGCTGAATATTTATATCCAAACCACACAATACATGCACTATTCTCACTTGAACCACAATGAGCTTGAATTTAGGAGAAAAAGAAAGATTTTTACTGTGTCATATAAATTATTGTAGTTGAGCCAATCTTACAGATCTATACGAAAATCTCTGGTTAAGCCAAGGAAAAGAATAATCACTAGTTGTTTTGTGAAGACAAGCACTAAACCTCTCCATCCAGTTTCAAGCATGTGGTGGGTTTTGTGTCCTAAACCAGGTTCTTCTGCGTGGCAGAACAGGAGGAGGGTGGGAATGTGGTGTGACAAGCCAGCAAGAGGAAAGAGCATTTTTAGTTGTTTGCTTTTCAACAGGACCATCTTCAAGCCAGCACAAAATTATGTAAAGCCCAAGATGAGGGAATTCAGAGTCACCACAAAGGTGTTTTCTGTAGATTTCTGATGCACCTTAGGAGTCCCACCAAACACGTGCAAAAGAGAAAACACCAATGAGGAGTTAACAGCACAGATCATGGGTCTCAGTGCAGAATACCAGATGGAAGGAGAAACTCAAACAGATACATCAAAGCTCATTCAAGAAAAGAGAGAGAAAAAAAAAGTCTAGAACAACTTTACTGTGAAACCTATATTCAACTAGAAATTGTGGGAGTAGGTGAACAACTTGGAGTTGCTCAAGAATAGTAGGAAACTAGACCAAAGCAAAATATTGCTTTAAGAGGCCAAGAAAAAAAGCCAGAGATGTCAGGGGAGCAGGTTTACTTACCCTGTTGAGTTTCCACAGTCACAGTGAATACTCTTCCTATAAAATCATAAAATTGTTGTTGAATCCATGGAAGTTAACTAATGTTGCAGCACTTCTTTCAAATAATTAATGAAATCGAGGACGGTTAGGGTAGAGTAAGACAGGCACTTTTTCAGTTTTTCTTTTAAAAGATCTAACAACTTTTCTTAAAGGCTTATAATCAATTTTTTTCTAGTTTTTTTTTTGTTTTTTTTTTTTTCAGAACTTGCTTGTTCATTACAAATCCCTGTACAGTGTGCTTGTTCTGCCTGAGACTGGATTAGTGTTTCTGTCCCTTCCTGCTCAGGCTTGCTTAGCTAATGGAAGCCAGTCCTGCAAGACCTGTCCCAGCACCCTATGGATATCAGTGGGGATTTGCTGTGCTCTCATGCCACAGCCCAAAGCATGGGCCACCCTCACTGTTCAGTGAACTGACTCTCCTTGTTGCTGATTTGTTTAATAGGCTTTTTCTTCTTGCTGCCCAAGAAGACTGAGAAGTTTATTATAGTGGCTTAAACTTCATGATTTTTTGACTGAGTTCAGTGCTCAGTTACTGACTGCCTTTTCCATCTGTTGAGTTGGTGAATAGCACTTATGGCTATTACTTTAATATGCATGAATATTATTTGCAAGTGCACTTTCAAGAGTGCTCTACCTCTTGAGCTGATCAGGAATCTGCCAGTGCACTTCTGTGCTTATCACTACTCACTAAACAACATTGCAAAGCAGCAACAGAGGTTTCAGTACTGCATTGGAAGAGGTGGGGAGGAGACAGATGGAGCCTGTGCTCAGTTGCTGGCAAGGTGAACCCTGGGAGGCAGTACTATCACATCAGTGTTGCCACAGACATCTCTTACCTGCAGATGTTTTGAGCCACCAGCTTTGCAAACTGCAACTGGTTTAAACCCCCTCTCCTGGAGATGAGATGCTGAAGAGGGCCAAATGAAGGGAAGGACTGAAGGGCAGGAAGGAGGAGAAAGGAGGAGAGGCATCTCCAACCACTGAGCATGTCCTTCTCCACCTCCAAGAAAGTGGCTGTTACAGATGCTATCAGAGGCAAGCATCACACAAGCATTTAAATTACTGAACTTTAGAGGCTAAATTCAGTAGAGGTCAAACAGATCTGAGGGCAGGAGCAGATGGTGGGAGTGCCAGCTGCAGGTACCAGCAGCAAACAGCCTCTGGGCTGGCTCACTAACAGAGGCACAGCAGAAAGGAGTTCAGAAAATCTTGAGCTTCAGAAGAAAGGACAGACATCTTCATGAGTTGTCAAACCCAGGCTTTTACTAGAAGCAAGGATTTTTTTAATCTCCTGACAAGAGGTTATGCAGCAGGAGCCCTTGTACCCACATAGACTGGGTGCAACTTAAGCACAGAAAAATACCAACTACATTTACAACCTACAAGCTGTAACTGCTTCAGGGACCACATCACCCACCTACCTACTACTGCAGTAAGCAGTGTGGGATGCCTGCTTGAGCACGGGAGCTGCTACTGGTAGCATACCACCCCATAGACGTGAAGTCATCCCTTCTGGCAAGTCAATTTAACTAGAAAATAATGTGTGTCTGTTGCAGAGAGCACTGGCAGGACACAAGAAGCCCAGCATTCATGGTCTGGAAAAACACCACAAGGGCCAAGGCAGAGACATCCATGCTACCTCCTGCTTTGGGAATTTGTCAGGCAGCTAAAAGGAAAACTCATTCTAAGGACACAGGCACACAAGCCATTCCCAGCTCACAATTAGTTCTCCTTGGCCCTGGCCCCCTATGCCACCCAGTGCACAGCCCTGAGCCTGCACAGCTGAGCATTGCCTGGGCTGCTCATCGCCTGACAGACGTCCAGGCCTAAGGAAAAAGGAACCATAATGCAGAAATGAATAACGGGAAAAGAGTGGGCAGGAAATATGTGTGTGGCTTGGTACTCATAAAGTGCTCTGCTGCACTGTTACCCAAGTGACTCCTACTCTGCCCTGTCTAAAGGTATTCCAATATTTCCAAACGCCAGGGGCCCCTTGCAGCAGATGGAGGGACAGAGCCATCTGCTTTACAAGAGGGAGGAACCTCACATCCTCACCAAAGAAGCTAGCTGACATAATAATTAGTCCACTTTGTTGAGTAGTCAATTAAGTGGCAATACAAACCAGCACAAACCTTGTAAGAAGAAAGTGTTCCTCTTCAACATATAAACAAACATCTCTCTTTAGGAAACCTTGCGTTTGGAAAACCTCAGACACATCTGTACAAACAGTACCTCAGAAAACAAAACTGGTCCTCCAACCTAAGAAACCCTTCACTTTATCCCCTACTAGAACTGTGAAGCAGAGAGACATGGACAAAATGGCAGAGATGAAAGTCATCTCTTGAGCAGGTCAGGAGGTAAAGCCAAGGGAGGCAGAAGTGCTAGGACAACAAAGGGTGCTCTGAGGGGCACCTGCAGATGGAGGTGCTACTAAAGGACCTGCTGAGAAAAGCAAATTTCTAAGCATCGATCAGCTTCTTCTCAAGAAAGGTAAAAGGAAGAAAAGTCTTAGTTGCTCATCTTAATGGCAGTCACATTTCCAAAGACACTGTGTCTCTCTGTGACGAATGGTGGGTAGAGGGACATGAGCAGTAATAGGTGGGGGCAAGGACAATAGCTTCACTCTAGGGCTGTGGAGAGAGGGTGACAAAAAGGTTGAAGGCTTCAAGTTAACAATTCCTTAAGACCCACAACTCATCCCAAATCTCAACGCTGGACAGAAATTCTCTTTGATTTGCCTTGGCTCATACTTAGGTCACTGGAAGACACTGAGCAAAGAAACAGGGCTAACGGGAGAAAAGGGGAAAATACACATATGAGAAGATGGCTTGAGAGTCATAAAGATGCAAATGAACAAGGGACTCAGCTGCAGTCTCTTCTAAGGAAGACGCATCAATGTCAGCATCAGATACAACCACCCCTAGCAAAAGATAGTCACTGTCATCCCACAAAGCTAGCTGTACAGATGAAGCTGTTAAAGCTGTCAGAACCAAAGCCAACACCATCACTAACTGCCTCAGTATTGCTAGTAACTAAAATGGGAGCAACTTTCCTCCAAATTTTGACCTCAGCTTCTAGGACGTTCAAAGTTTGAAATGTGATTCAATATGTCAATAGTTTTTCATTATTACTGGAGGGCTGAGGAATGTGTAGTTTGAAAATTAACAGTCCTTATGAAAATTTTACAGAAACTGTTTCTTAGACACTTTTTTTAACTGGATTGCCTTAGTCTCAGCGTGGGAAGAGGGCATATTTCACTATTCTCCCTACATATATGCAACACCATTCTTTGAGGACCTTTCAGTCTTTTCCTTCCTCCTCCCCCCAGCTAATATTCTATATTTACTGCTTAGGTTTAGTTTTTAAACCCGAGAGTTTATTTTCCTAGGAATTACCTGACATTTGAACTTAAATAAGCAATTTATGATGAGCAAAGCTCAACAAAGTGGAAAAAATGCATGAGTTGTTCCAGCATAATCCACATAAACAAACTAGAACAGTACTTGCTGCAGTCCAGAACTTTCAGAGGCATTTCAATGGGACAAATGAAAATAATTTCAAAATGAAATCAAGTAAATTTATCCCACGTATAACTGACCATTGAGTTAGAGGACAAAATCAGTTCTCAATTATCCTCGAGTGGCTGATTCAAGTTGCCACAACCTGTGCTCAAACCTGGCTGCTCCACCCACTGGGGCCCATTTGCTCAGTGCTTATTAAAGCTGCCCTCAGCTCCACAAAAACTGGCCTGGAAATTTTTGAAGGTGAATGAATTAACTGTGAAATTCAGTCTAATGTGTGAATTCTCCATAGACATTTTCTTGCTTTGTGTTATCCTGCTGTCCTCACATTCTGTTATGCTCTTTGTGATGTTGCCATTTGATATAAAACTACTACCACGGACAAGCAAAATTGTAATGAGGATGGAAAGACATATAAAGACATCCATTTAATTGGTCTGTGGTACAGCATTTCAATATTAGGAGTGGTGAACTGATCAATCCAAAGGCATCCCCGCCCTTTGAGCATTAGGTTAGTTGTTTTGTCATGGGATGGGAGCAGTCACATCAGATATCCATCAATGCCTCTCAACAGTTTTCTTTGCATTTTATCCTAACCTGATCCCAGGGCACCAAGACTCACTGCTCTTCCC
This sequence comes from Megaceryle maxima, assembly GCA_024605025.1. Taxonomy (NCBI): domain Eukaryota; kingdom Metazoa; phylum Chordata; class Aves; order Coraciiformes; family Cerylidae; genus Megaceryle; species Megaceryle maxima. Next base: position 132,358 of record JANHGN010021171.1, read on the forward strand.
CGCATCCAGACTTTAACAAATCTTCTGACTGAGTCTTTTCAAATATACCAAGAAGATGAAGCCTGTCCTTCATCCTCCTGTCCCTGCTCAACTCTGCTGCTGCAGCCTGTGTGTTCACAGGCAGAGCAGCTGGGACATTTAGCAGCCAGACTGAGCCTCTCCAAGCATCCAAACAACATTTCCTCTGCAATGCCACATGCAGAAAGGCTGCATTATTGCACGTCTGAGTTTTTTCTTTCCTTTTTCTCTTTTTTTTTTTTCCATTTTTTTTTCTTTTCAGCTTCTTTACCAGCTTAACTCCACATGCCACCTCCTCTTTGTGTAATTGTTACCAATGCTGCAACATCTGTTCAAATCATTCTGAAAAGGCTGTCAGTCCTTACTTAAGAAATCATTAGGTGCAAACACTATACAGGAGTCCCATATGTGATAAAAATAGTTTCAAGAATTAAAAAGTGCCTATTTTAATACAGTCTTCTTTTAAATAAACGCTCTATTTTTTCCCACTCTACATCAGCAATCATCAACCACTCATTGTCTTCTACAAAGAAAACGTACACATCCAGCTCTACTTCAGACCTCACAAGCATGCTTGCTTTATTTTTCATAGCCCTTATCATAGCCCTTATTTCCTCTTCTTTTTTTTTTTTTTTTTTTTTTTTTATGGTTACATTGCTGATTTATTGTTTGTTTGTTTTCAAGCAAGACAGAAACAAAAATGAACTTTCCCATATGGAGAACACCAACCACAGAGCACTCACGTCTGTGCAGTACAAATACTCAAATACAAACTGCTTCTCCTCATCCAGCATGCAGAGTGCATATCCCAGGCTGTGCGGGTAGAAGCTTAGAGCTTCAGTCAGATAAAAGATAATAAAATGAGCTTGGGCCTCATTAACTTAGGCTGTTGATGTGAATATTAACACAGAATAAAATCCAAACTCCAAAAAGAAAATGCAGTCCCAACCCTCATCACAGGGATACTGCAAGCAATAATAAATTCCTTGAATTAATTTAGTTCATCATAGTCTAAAGCCAGAGTAAGACACTCTACACAAAGGCCTTCTCCACATGGTTTTGAAAGTTTTGTAGCCAAATGCAATTTCAAGAATTAAATCTCTGGCTATGCACTTTGCTTACAGCTTTGATGAATACCCTGCTGCTCTCACTGCCTATACAGAAAGAGACTAGGAAGGCACTTTCTTTCAGGACCTAGTTCAGCTTGGTATGAATAAAAACATTTATGAACAGATTAGAATTTAGACAACCTTGCTCAGATTAATTTAACGGGATATATTCAAAATTATGAAAAGATGTTTCTCATTCATTCCTTCCTCTCTCTTTTGAAATAATGCTTTCCTTTTACTGATACTCAGTTCTTTTACTCTCTTCTAAATAGATGGTATATTACCTTCATTATGCTTACTAGCACTACATTAGCGATACAAATAAGGACTCATTATTTTTTTTATTCTTTTTCCCCTTTTCTATTTGTAAAGGGGAACGGTGTTTACAGTATGATGTTTGTAAGAAAAACTAAGGTGAAGAAAGGAGCTGCTTTTTTTTAACTTACATTACAGAATGTATGTTTATTGTGGAAGTTCAAAAAAAGTGTTTAACACTATAAAAAGTGGAAGGAGATTTATGGAGATCGCTAGTTCCTCCAAAAGTCCATTCCAGTCTTGAACTGGCCCTTTGGAAAGCGTCACCATCCCTCTGGGTTAGGTATTTCATTACATGAAGTGATGATAGGCCATCCTCATCCCTAAGATTTAGGCAACCTTAAAGAAGCACTTTTGTCAGAATCCCCTGCCTCACTTGACTCCCATCACAAGACTCCTTTGATAAACCACACGAGACTGCTCTCTTCTTTCCTGACATAGCTGACACAGTAAGCTGTTGAAGCTGGTTTTACCCTCAGACTCCCTGTGTTGAGTGGACAGACACCCTTGACTAGGGACATTTTATTTATTATGGAACTTTCCTTGCTCTTTGGGATACACCTGCATAGTTCCCACTTACTTGCAATGTTTCAAGCTGCACCATGCAAACTGTAGTGGTCTAAGGTAGGTGTCTGTTCTTGTATCTGTGATGAGGAAATTACCCATCTATAACTTGCACATCCCAGTAAGATAGCATCATCCCACAAGAAGGGTGGAGTAGACTATCATGGGCTTTCCAGAGACAAATATACTTAATTGGCAAAAATTTATTTGGATGTTTGTAGTACATCAAGCAACATGCTGTGCAATGTAGTTTTCTTTGTACTTAAAACATAGATCAATGCTTTAGCATACAATGGATGCCTCTTTCCTGATGACAGTCCTCTGTCATGTATACCTTCTTTCTGGCACTGTGCCCAGTGAAGTCACTGTTGGCAGAGCTGCACTCCCTTGAACACAGACCTTTCTGCATAAGAACATCCTACAATCTGCTAACTTGCTTTTGCACCTGTCAGGCAATCATTCGGCTACCCATAAATTACATTATTCCTTCATGCCCTATCTAGCATCCTCCTCATTTTTTCTTCAGGCCTGTTTATGAGAGTTTCTGGCTCCAAACCCTAAGAAGTCTTTGCATTTCTCTGGCTATTACCCTTCATCTCTTTTGGTTACTTTGGTGGCCAAAACTGCTCCTCACAACTGCCAAGAGAATCTGTCTGCCTAATAGTTTGCTAGACTACACGCTAAACCCTTCTTTTGCAGGTGAAATTGCATGGAATCCCAAGAACAAGGCTCTGTCAAAGACGTAAAATGGCAAATTGGTGCTGCTGTTGCTAGTGGTGGGCTGTGTTATCTGCATTTATTGACTGAGGACTCTGCTATGAGGACTTACTGTTTTGTGTTTTGAGCAGCACTGATCTCAGTTTAGCTATGGCTGCAGCATCACTAAAAGGTTGGGATCAACTGCTTAAACTGTTCTTTTCTTTAGCCTGAAGCTGATTGCAAGGGAGAGGCTTAACTCTACATGGCAAAGGTCTAAGAAAACACAGTAATCACTGTATAACTAGCTATCTTGGCAACAGAGGGTCAAAACAGACTGTTTAGGAAGAGACAAAGATAACCCTCTTAAGTCAACTCAGGACTGGAGGAAGGGAGCCCACTTCCATAACTGAACTTCTCCTGGTGAAGAATTTGGGCAGCCAACAGCTCACTAGGAACCCTTTCTTCTAAAGGAAATCTGTTGCTGTTGACCTTTAGGACCCATAAGGTCAAAGGGAAGGTGTGCACAAAAGCCCACAGAAATTTCATGGGGTCTAATAAGACAAAGTGAAATTTCTTTTATCTCAAGTCATTCATCTTCAAAAAACATGTGTCTGCTGTACTTCTCCTGTCCTGCAGCATTAGCACCAGAGAGCAAGAGAGTGTGGACTTGATTAGCTCCAGCAAGATGCAAGGTATTTTCTGTGCTAACATGTCTATATCCTCAGTTACATAAACTGAATGATTCAATGCTTCTTTAAATCATCACAAAAAAGGCTGACAACAATGGGAAGTGCTTTCCTGCTTCTGCCTCAGCACTCGCTGTTATTTCTTGTATTTATGCCACTGTAAATTAATTTTAGGTTTACTCTACCAAAACAAGCTCATCTTGTCGATAAAGGAGAGCAGACTTCTGCATTATTATGATTATTTTTAATCAACACTCTAAGCACTCCATGTCAGTATCTGGAAACCCCCCCAAAAAAAAAAGAGATAACTAGGGAACACCTGAAGAAGGAAGAAGAATGCTTTCCCCCTTCTTTATCCTTGGGAAAATGTATTTGAACTCAATTTTTTTTTTATATCAACCTGAGCAACACCTCAAAGCCAGTAAAACAAAAAAAACCCAGATGAACACCCTGCAGAAAAACAAGGAGGTTACTTACCTCCTAAGGGTTGCTTACCTCTCCTTCCCCAGTTGTTATGAAAGTCAAACCAGTTGCAGGGTAGAAAACATTACTTTCAGGGGGAGAAGACGATTCAATATTGAACCATAGTTCTTTCATATGGTTTTCCAGATGGAAAACCATAAAGCAGGGTGAGGGTTTACTGCAAAACAAAACAGATCCTGGAGAAGGGGGAAAACATATGTATGGGTGTATATATATGTATTAAAAGTAGTTTTAGAAAATCAGTTAGTCTTACAGAAAAGGACAAGGAAATATATAAGTTTCCATATTTTTTCCAACTAAATCTTTACATGAGAAACTGTTGTCTGGACATATTGACAAGTTGTGTACATGCAAGCACATTCATTTCATACTGCAGAATTAAACTTCCCTGATGCCAAGTTCGGGACATCACGGTCCTATTTGCAGAGTCAATATAACCCATATTCATGAGCCAATAAGAAATACTACATAAATATTATTTTGATTTATCATGTAAGGAATTTTTGACGGGATGTTCTGGCCTTATACATTTTTTATAAAGTTGCTATTTTGGTACAGCAGAAATGAGGAGGGAACAACGCCAGCAAATAGTTACGATTTCCTGTATTGATGCTATGCAGAATGCCAGGATTTATAGCTAACTTTGTCAATAGCTTTCATTGTCCTGCCTTGATACGTTTTCCTTACTCCGCTGTTGTTGGCTTTTTGATCATTAACTTCAAATTGACATCCTTGGGCCAATTAATTTTTAATTTAGGAGGGTGAAACAAAAATAGCTTCATGAGTCAAGAATTAAACAAATGAGAAATGAGCATATGGCAAAACCCAAGCCTTTTTAGCTGCTCTTTGAATGTACTATGATTTATAACGGTGATGTGGTAAAGTTTAGAGTACAAAGCTTACTAAATAATAAATACAGTGCTTCCAAGTAATTTTGCTGGCAATAACCCTGAGCAATTTTTAATTAGCTTCACCTCCTCTTAACTGGAAGGACAGCTGTGGACATGCAGCTTTCCTACAAAAGAATAGTTCTGCAAGTTCTCTTATGTAGATTTAATTTTTTTGCTATCGAAATTCAGCTTTGCATCTAACTTACCAGAAACAAGCCTGGATTTGTGTCCTGGTTTGAGCTAGAACAGAACTAATTCTGTTCAGTGATTTTACTTTTCAGATCAGTCTCTTCTAACTGCACTGTCTGAAGTTAATGGTGGATTTTCACAGTATCTGCTTCTCCCAGTGATAACACTCCATGTTTAGAGTTACTACCAAGGATGGGAGTCCAGAGCTTATACTTGCTCCTAAGAAGGCCAAGGTCAATGCTAAATCTTGTGTATAACATTGAGGGGTACAGAAAGTAAGAGGTTTCATCTGCAGTGAGGAGCAGACAGGACAGGTGACCCTACACTGACCAGAGAGGGATTCCAGCCCATATATGGCATATTCAGTATAAAACTGAGGGATCAGGAGAGTCAGTCTCTCTTCTTTAACAGCCAGGGAGGACTCAGTTCCATTCTGCCTTCACTCCCAATCCATGCCTTCCTGAATCCAGTTCCAGAATCCAGCTACTGAATCCAGTTCCTGTCTGCTGACAAGTCCAGTCTGGGACTTTCCCAGTGCCTGCTCCATGGCATCAGTGGTGACAGTGACATAACTGCCATCAGGGGGTTTGGGTTTGATATTGGTTTTGTGTATATTTTTATATATTCCATATTATTTTCATTAAAGCTGTTCTAGTTTCCTTTTCTAATAGCTAAGTCTCTCTCCCTTATTCCCTTTCTCTTCCCCTTTGGAAAAGAAGAGGCATTATCAGAGAGTGTCTGTTATAGGTCTAGATGACAGCCCTGACCCTGAAGGTGGTATGTTTTCCAGCCTTCTGTCTGCATTTACAGGCCTAACCCTAAACCTTGACAATTTGTGTCATTTTTGTTAGATTATGCAATGAAAGCATCATCCCTGCAATGACAAACAGGGAAACAAAATAACCCAGCAAGGAAAACAGAGCACCCTGACATCACTAATGCCCAGGCACCATTGGAGAGCAATCAGATCTGCAAAGGTCTGTCTCCACCAACACAAAGGAGCACAGAGAATTGATGACAGGCAGCCAAATCTCAGTATCCTAACAAGAGAGGAACACCCTTACCCGGCCCATCACATGAGGATGATCATCCCACCATCCTGGTGAGAAATCCATCAAGATGATTTTTGGTGGGAGAGGCTCTCCAGGTCACCTTATAGCCTGAGAGAGGGGTTTACCGTCTTAGGGGGTGTAGGATTCATTGTGGGATACAAGGGAGGAGTACTTGGGGATTTTGCATGACTTACAAGTTGTTTAGAGGAAGGACCAGTGGCAGGGACAGTGAGGGATCAAGATGTCTTGGGAGGAATAAGCATGAAAAATAAGACAAGAAAGGGGATAAAATCAACTGATTATCTGTAAACAAGTTATCAGTGAGTACACTTCCCCAGCCATGCTCTGTGTCTGGTTGCTGCAGCCTTTCCTGTCTTCTCTCTAAACTCCACTTCTGATTTCCTGAGTGAGGGGCTTTCTGCTCAGTGTGCATGAAGGTCCAGCTGCCAGCAACTGGGGTGAGGGACCATGAATCACAGAACCCATTTGTTTGTGATGCCAGCAACTGGAGAAACTGGCACACCTGCATGCATGTATGGGTATGTATATTGCTGTGTGATTGCTGGCAAACCTGGAACCAGACTAGCTGTTGAGCAGGTTAAGAGGCCTGGGAGCCAGAAGTCTGTGACTGATAGCAGAGAGACCAGAGGGTCTGAGAGCTGGCTGCTGGGGTGATCAGGAACCCAAAAACAGCTGTGGGAGAGACCACGGCATTTTGAGGTCAACTGAAAGACACCTTTGCATGTATGCATCTGCCTGAGGTCCAAGGACCATTTACTGGGTTGGCTGAGGGTCTAAGGCCAGTGGCAGGAGAAACCCATAGTGAGCATCTCTGTGCCTGAGCACCAGCAACTGAAGCGGGGCTGTGGGTCTCAGGGTCTCCTGTGTCCAAGTGCCAGCAGCTTGGGAAGAACTGGGTGTCCAGGTCTGGACAGACAAAGTGTTTAAGCCGAGGTACTGGGGAGCTCCTTGGGGTGTGTATGTACATATATTTGCCGGTAAAGCACTTTGATCCTGGTCAGACAGAAAGGGAAACAGGATGAGGCCACTGGTGCTTTCTGGATTTGAGAGCACTGTGTTTCCTGCCTACACTGATCTGTGCAGCCAGCCATGTGTACGGGTGTCCCATGCGCCTGTGGCCACACCTGCTCAGCCTCGCTGCTGGCTGCAGCCGAGGACACAGAGCTGCTGCAGAGAGCAAGAGCTTGCCTCTCTTTGGCTACCAGATTTGTCAGCTCCTAACGATTTCCTCCCCACTTTGCAAACAGCCTCGCACATAATTTCCTCAAGGAAGGGTTAACAGGGCATCTTGCTGCTACCATAAGGTCAGCATCCCCACACAGCAACAATGGCTAGTCCAGCAGGCAGGTCACTCAGCCACTTGTCTGCCCTGGCAGAAGCAGCGAGACTTATGCCTGTTGTTACTATCTGCTTTCAGAAGCCTGGTGTTCACCAAGGTCATTGGCTTCAGCTGCAGTTCCTAAAAGGCAAGCCTTAAGCAATCAGCCATGGCTTTGGTACTCTTTGGCCTTAACCACTTAGCTGCTATCAACTTGGAGAACTCGCATAATTTATGTTCTTCTGCCCCTTTTCCTCCTTTGTCCCACTGTCCAGCTTCCAGCTCAACTTGTTTTCACTCCACTGCTGAAGCCTTCCGCAAATCACTTTAATGAGCTCAAGAGATTGATTGCTATACCACCCAGACAGCAAGGTACCACCAGGAGCCATTCTCCTATTCACTGCCTCTGCCTGCCATTCTGATAGCTGACAAGACAACCTCCTAGCTCAGTTGTGGGGCATGGATTGAAGACTGCTTCCCAGCATCATGAAAATTTGGACAGACAGCTGTAAGCAGAGGCAACTTGCCTCAAGACTAGAGATCAAGTGATCAGATGATGACTATGGCTAGATCTGCCCAAAGAGTTTTAAACCTGTCCTTCCATGAAGCTCAAGACCTTTCCAGACCCACATCAGTTTCATACACTGAGTTTCTCTAGTGAGTGTGGATAACCCATCAAACAAACATGTCCCTGAATGCAAGACAGAGGGTCTCTTCCCTGCCTGTCCCAATTTTCACTTACTTTAAAGGAGGAAAAAATGTTTTTTTGTTATTTTTAAATAAAATCTAATGTGATGTCTATATTAGTACCAAAGGCATATTATAAGGAACATAAAACTGACCTCATAGTTCTCATTATCTTCTGTTGTCAGATAGTAGTTTTTGCTTTTCTTTCCAGTCACTAAGGGAATGAGAAAATTAGACCTATTTTGTTGCAGTGTACCAATTTGCTAGAAAAAGTTGATATTCTTAGACAGCAGATGCTTGGAGAAATGGGAGAAGAAAATTGACATCGGTTTTCTGTTGTTATTACAGGAGTACTGTATATTTATAGGTCTATAACATATCCTCACCTCTGTAACAGTCTGTCAGACAGCTGGAAGGTTTCTAAATTACATGAAAACACCAGGTTTAGATTCTGTCACTACAGATACTTGAAGCGGCCAAATCCAGAGAACAGAGCAGAAGTCTACACCAAAAGGATGAGCCAGATGGGAGGGCTCTACGTGATGGCAGACCCCACCAGTCTGACTGAACAGCAAGAGCTGAATGAATTACTGAAGTAGTTCTTCTTTAGGCATCCATTCATGTTTGGTGTGGTACATGTGAGACCAGCTGTTTTCTCCTAATGTATTTTAAAAGAACTCTTACTGCAATGGATATAACAGCATATATGTTTAATATAATACATATAAAATATATAAATTATGCAAGCTTCTGGTGAAGAGTGGAACGGTTCCAGCTACTTTCTTGGGGATGAAAAATAGCCAGTGAAACTAATGAAAGAGAAACACCAAGTGGGAGAGGGACTTAGAGGCTAATTAGTGACTTATACCCTTTGTTTTCCAAAACATTTCCCCCTCAACATAACCCACCTTTGAATCAGAAGTGTTAGCTAGCTGGAGATGCTCAGGTGATGTCTCCATAATTACATAACGAGAAGGCTGCTGGAGTATATGTTCCTGAATTTGCTTTGGCAGCACTGGGCAACCTCAAAGCAAGTGGCTGTGCTAGGAGGGGGACAGGCAACTGCGCCTTAGAATCACAGAATCACAGAATGTCAAGGGCTGGAAGGGACCTCGAGAGATCATCCAGTCCAACCCCCCTGCCAGAGCAGGATCACCTAGACCAGATCACACAGGAACACGTCCAGGAGGGTTTTGAATATCTCCAGAGAGGGGGACTCCACAACCCCCCTGGGCAGCCTGTTCCAGGCTCTGACACCCTCACAGTGAAAAAATTTCTCCTTATGTTTATGTGAAACTTCCTATGCCTCAGCTTCCACCCATTGCCCCTTGTCCTGTCATCGGACATCACCGAGAACAGAACAGAACAGAATGGCCTAGGTTGGAAGGGACCCTAGAGATCATCTAATCCAACCTCCCGGTCATGGGCAGGGACACCTCCCAACTAGATCAGGGTACACAAGGCTCTGTCCAACCTGGCCTTGAACACCTCCAGGGAGGGTGCAGCCACAAAATCTCTGAGCAATTTATTCCAATGTCTTGCCACCCTCGTGCTGAAGAATTTCTTCCTCAAATCTAATCTAAATCTATTCTCCTTCAACTTAAACCCATTTCCTCTTGTCCTATCAGTCAATGCTCTTGTAAAAAGTCACTCCCCAGCCTTCCTGTAGGTTCCTTTCAGGTATTGGAAGGCAGCTATTAGGTCGCCCCCGAAGCCTTACTTCTTAGAGTTGCTAACATTGTTTTATTTTATTGTGTCTCTGCTGTTAGATCACTGGTGACTGTAGAGCAGGTTGCCTGAGCCTTTAGAAAGGCAGCTTTCTGAAGGCAGCAGCCTGGCTTTTGCAGACTTACAGGGGTCTGCTTTATTCTGGATATTTTTGAAAGCTATGGTAAGAAGTGGACTATTCCACAGTAAAACTGTAGACAGTAACAAAGAGCAGAGCACATACCAACAGAAACTGAATTGTTCAGTACAAGGCAATAGCAAACAGCCAGGAGAAAAACAGTTGAACATATTTAAGTGACTTCAGTTTCCAAAACCACTTGACCCTTAGTCTGTAATCGGATGTGATTTTAGGTACCTAAAAATCACAGATCATTTCTAAAATCTTAAGGCAGGAAGTTTCCCTCGCCAAAAAGGGAGGATGTGCCATCTCTAGATAGTTTCCTAATTTAGGAAAAGAAGTTCTCTTTATACCAAGATACTGTCAGTCCTACCTAGCTCTTAACAACTCTCTTTAGTTTTTCTAACAATGGAATTTTTAAATTATGAACTTAAAATAAGTTTCTAGGTAAATGCCTTACTGACAAAGTTGTCTGCTTTACACTACAGATAAAAGTCACCTGAACCTCTGGGCTCAAAAGTAAAATATGTTAAAAGAAGAAAATAACCACACATATGCTGATTTCAACTATCGTCAACCGTTCATTAATCTCAGTACATCTCACCCATCAACCTCTCCTGATATATCCCACTCTTCCCACCCAGGAAAAAACCCAATAAAACCTTCAGATGCACAAGTATAGTCCCTGGAGGACAAGCACAAAAGCTATTTCCAAGGTCAAGGTCCCTTCTGTTGAAAATACTGTGTGCCTTAGCTTCCTTCAGCTAAATCGTGAGATGTCAGCTGTGATGCTTCAGGCAATTGTAGTTGTCACCAAATGACTCAAGAGAATGTTGGCCTTTAAGATATTTGAGAACTTTTACTACTTTCTGAAGTACTTCAATTTGCAGCGACAAGAAATGAACTCAAGGTCAATATGTAATGGGGTTAATCACAATTTAACTTATGGGCTTGTTCACATACAGAGTAACATCCCATTTGGAAAACCAAGGTAACTAGTGACTTTTAGAAAGACTAAAACTCTTGTATTGGGTACTGATTTGCAGAAATTGGGCTGATTCAATTCTGAGAGGACTTCACTAAAAGGTCACACTTAAAAATCTGGAAGTAAAATTGTACTCTCTGGGAGCTCAAGAACAAGCTGAATGCAGAAGTGGCATTATATTAATCAGCTTTAAACAATCAGAAAGGGAGAAGAGGGCAGACAACATGTCAGAATGGAAAATATGAATCAATCTTAAAGCCAAAAGCTTTCACATCCTAGAAGACAGCAGCAACAGTAAGAGCCTGACCATGCTCATGAAAGAGTTCAGCACTGCTGCTGGTACATAAGGGACAAATCAACCTATTGCCAAAAGGAAATACTGCCTTTCCCAGCGAGGTAAGGGAGTCTTACCAGAGTTGGTGCTCCAGGCTGCTAGTCTTGATGAGCTGATTCATCTGTCTATCACTAGCTGGGATTACTTTGGCCACACCTGCTGCTATTCTTACGAAGTTCATGTGCCACAAATCTTGCACTCCAACTATTTCTGCTCTTCTGCCTTGCTGGGTGACCACTGACAGAAAGCCCAGATAGCTCTTTAGGTGGGTTGCACTATGCTCCTTGTGAAAGCCACAAAGACTCTGAGTGCAAATGCTCTCTACCTTTTAAAAAAGAAAGGATTCCTCTTAGAGACTTAATTTCCTGCAGCTTCTTCTGCCAGGCAGCAGTTTGCTGTCACTGACTAAAGCTGCACCAGGCCTTAGCACACCTCCAGGAACACTGGGTGCAACCCAGCCTAAGAAGTGACTTGAGCAGGGGACACAGACCTCGGCAGTCTCTGGCCCAAACAGCCCTGAGCCTCCTAGACGAAAACCTCAGGACAGAGGGGAGAGGTGATATCCAGAAAGGCAAGGAGTGGAAAGGGCTGGGTTACTGCTCAAGTGTTTATCTTTCCCTCAATGTCCAGAAAGCCCCTCCAGCTGTGGGAGGACAACATATCCAGGCTCAGTCTTCCCATATGGAGACAAGAAGCTACTTACCACCTTATAATACAATTCCATTCTTCTACCTGTGCATAAAGGAAAGCTGCTAAAGTCAAGTCCATCAAGCTTCTGATCAAGACCCTGTCCCTGCAGACATGTGGTGAAGATGTAAAGACTAGACAGGTATAGTTTCCATCTTCCCCATCCAGAATCTCAGCAGTTTAGCAGAGAAGGGTATTTTCTTCTTTCACTACCCATTTTGACTGATTGTTGGATTAGACACCAGTTCCCATTCCAAGCCCAACTGGAGGGGACGGATACATACTGGCTATCTGAATAAATGAAAATGCTCACAAGAAAGAGGGATTTTTAGATCTCCATCTCAGAAATGATTACTTCAAATGGGCTCAGAGTACCAGCCCACCATCTGTTGCCCCCAGGACCTGGTGTCTCAGTGGGGCAGGGCCGGCACCTCACTGATTCTGTGGGTGGAGGCTGCTGATGCAGCACCAAGGCTTCTGCACCCCTTTCCACAGCAGTCCTCTCTGCACTGGAAGGAGAGTAGCCTCATCTCCATTGCAGCCACCACCAGCTTCCCATTGTCATTCATTGTCACCACATGGTCATTGCCACCTCCTGTCTCTTTCTTCATTCATCATTAAACCACAGACATGGTAAAGCAAAGGACTCCAAGGACCTTACTACGGTGAAACTCACTCACACCTGCTGGACTTGCTCTCCCTGGTTTCTATGTCCTGCCCTCTAAAAAACAGAAGACTTTGATGGAGGAAAAGCAAGGTCCTATCCTTGCCATTGCTACCCTTTTCCCATTGCTCCTCCACAAGCAAAGAGTAGCCCCACATCCCTTTTCACAGAACAAATGAAGCTGGATGTGACCTCTGGAGGTCATCTAGTCCAACTTGCCTGCTAAACCAAGGCATTCTAGTGACAGTTTCCCACCACAATGTCCAGGTTGCCTTTGAACATCTCCAAGAAGGGAGACTCCACAACCTTCCTGGGTCCTCCTGTAACTGTGTTTGAACACCCTCACCATAAAGAGTATCCTTCTGATATATAAATTGAACTTCCCATATTTCAGTTTGTGCCCATTGCTTCTCATCTTTCCACTGGGAAACAGCATTCATCCCCCAGAGATCATGTTGAGTCAAGGCCTTTCCTGGGCCAAGGGTATTTGTTGAGTCATTGCAGGGGACCATGTCCAGCAGAATGGCACCTGCATGCAGCCCCCAGCAGATTCTTTTGGCTGCCTCTGTCAATGCTGCTCTTACAGTCTCCCTGCATTTTCAGCTTCTCTTAACTAGAAAGAAAAAAGCCAGTACACAGCTGCCTCCCCACAGCTGCTTTTCCCTTCCCCAATCTTCTTCCTTGTCCTGTTGCCTGGATTCTTCCCACACAGTGCCCATCTCTGCTCTACCATTTCTTTCTCATTGCACCCTACTGCTCACACCTCTTCATGGTCTCCTCTCCTTTACTAGCTGCACCACTCCCAGGCAACACAGATCCTCACAAGTCTTTAGGAAATCCAAGAGGACTATATGGAGCAGCCCAGCCTTACCCACCTTCAGGGAATTCTGATGTATCTATGAGACAGGATTTCAGCATAAAGTCACATGAACATTTCTATTTGTTGGTTTTACTGTCAGTCCACTAATTATCTTACTTTTATAGTTCCTATTAGTTTTCCCAGCACATGTGTCCAGGGGAGAGAGTTTCCCCTCTCTTCCCTGGAAACCTTTTTAGAAAATTGTCATTATATTTGTAACAGCTTTATAACAGCAAACTGGTTTTAGACAAGAGGTCGCACACTCATTCATGTATATCAGCTCTCACATCCTTACATTCTCCTTTAGGAGATTTGGGTCTATATCTTCCAGTCCTGGACATCTGATAATACCTATTTTGGCTATTGCTTCCATAATCTCTCCTGCAGTCACTTAAGACTGGGCAACTCAATGTGTGACTTCTCTGTGATGCACTAATCGAAGATGGACTTTGCTGTCAGGATCCTTTCCCCTGAAACGTCCACCCTTTTCCAGATGGTGGGAATGGGGAGCAAACACTCCACTCTCTCACACACCCACTCCCTGCCTACTGAAAGTGCATTTTTTTATCCCCACACTCAGAAGGAAGTAATAGAAGTGCTGCAACTTCAGTATACACATTTTCTTGTGATTTTATACAACCTGCTTGCTTTCTGCTTCACCCACCCCAAGGACTCAGAAAACCAAGCAAGATGTTTTTGATCACTGCTGGCAGCTGACCCCAGCCACCCAGGCACACCAGTGCTGGGTGCTGCTTTTCCTGGTGCTGTGCTGCCCGGGCTGGCTGGGCCATGGGCTGGTGGTACAGCGCAGACAAGTCCTCTGTACCAAGGAATGAAATGTAAAATACTTGTGATTTCCCCTGTCGTGCAGATGATGCCTTTCTTTAACTCTGATTCCTGCCCTGGAGGATCACACAAATGAGATGTAAATCCATTCTTGTTCCACAAGCAGAAGAGGTGGATCCTTCCTGTGCTCTGTTTCAGAGGACTGGCTCTCACATGCCTTTACACACGTACATTTTAGGGTGGGTTGGTTTATTTCTGCCTCCCTGACATCACTGTAGCTTACATCTCTCTCCTTCCTTAGAGGGCTGTTACAGTTTTGAAAAGGCCTAGATCCACTCCACTGGCTCTGACAAAAGAAAAACCCTCCCTTCCCAAGCCTCCTGCTTACAGGAAAGCCCTTGCAGACTTTTTAAATATGTATCATCCCACTGCCTTTTATCAAGGACTACTGTGGATTTCCATCGCTTCATTATGCAAAAATATATAATCAAATATTCTGCTAACCAAACTGGTTGTGAAAATGAAATGTTACAAGTGACCCAAATAAAATTGAACTACTGTATTTCTCATTTGCTTGTAGAAAGGGTACAGCCATCACCAGCTCTGATCCCTGACTACAGGTCATGGAAGCAAGACTTCTGGTGTACTTCAACTTTATATATTTTTTAAGAAAAACAAAATTAATTTGGCATAGAGTGATTAAGACACAGGATTCTAATCTACATTTCTACAAACTTTCAGGAAAACATTTTTTTCCACCTAAATGGACATAGGTTTGCCACCTGGATGATAATCCCGATGCAATTTCACACTGATTATCAAGGACTTTTAATGTGGCATAGGTGATCAGAGAGAAGTGGGTTCAGAGATGACTCTGTAGCTGTCAAGGTGGTGTGTTAGAGCATCTTACTTCCTCATTTCTTCATTTTTAACACTAACAAGAACTGTTACATATAATACAGCAAAACAGAATAAAGAAGAATATTACAAATTGGTATATGTAATGGAAGCAGCAAGGTGGTGTTGAGACCCCAGAGGTGCCTGCTGATCGATTTTGTTGTCAGAGAGCAAGACAGTTTCATTTCCCAGAAGCAGGGCTGAGGAGGAGGGGATTGCTAATAGCCCAGCAGCTCCACGCAGCATCCATACTCTACTTAACCGTGTGCTTGGGCAACACTATGGGCAGTGAAGTACAGAGATACTACCACTGTCCCCAGGACCAGCTGATGTACATCCACTATAACCATCAGTGACCACTCTCAGGTAAAGGATTTAAATTACTCAAAACAAAATTTTGCCAGGAAAGCCTTGTTTTGAAAACTAAGGGCTGCAGTTTCTGGTCCTAGACCAGATCCCTCACCACATTGCTTCTGTCCTCCTTGACTGGATAGGGAGCCCATGCTCAGCTTTGTGCCAACCTGCTGCAATCAGATTCAGGTGTTTCAAAGCCTTACCTTGAACAGATTTCTATCAGCTCCAGTCTAACCACAAGTGAAGGGTTTTAAAGAAGACCCCTGCCAGTTCCCTGCCAGCCACAAGCCTCTGTCTCCGCCACATCTTCCCCCCCCAATCAGAAGTTCCTGATGCTGGGCCACTCCTGTGGCTCCTCTCTCTCACCATCAGCTGTCCCACCAAGAGGCAGGTTAATTTCCCTTTCCTTACTCTTCCCTCCCTGCCTGGGATCCAAGATAGTTTCTATTCTCTCTAAACACAAGGGACAAAGCAAAAAAAGACTTCTCCTGGGCAGTGTGGAAGTGCAGCTGATGTTTTTCTTCCTACATACCCAGAACTTCAGCTTCATATCTAACATATCTACCAGGAACTTGCAAGTGCACACCCAGTACATGGGTTCAAGTCAAATGAAATGCAGGTGATTGTTTCATCCTCCAGATGGAAACATTTTTGTACTTTCCTACAAGAGCACTCTTTATTCCATAACCTCAATATTCATCTTCTTTCCTCAGTTGGTTAACAGTGTTCCCAGAAACATTCATTCATCTGCTGGCTTTGAAGGACAGCTAAAACACTTACGCAGCAGCAGCAATCAGGGTCCATCAACTTTTAAGCCAAAAATAGGACACTCTCCTAGCAGTCAACTTTCTTTGTCACTTAATTTTGCAGTTATATTGATTTTTTTTTTCTTAAACAGTTGGGCCACTGTTTGCATAAAAGATGGTTTAGAACAGTACACTATATTGATCTTCAAATTATTTGCTAATGCACTCTTATACGAATTTCTGTTATCTTTGCAGTCTATCCCCCTATATTAGGAAGGGACTTTAAACAACTATCCTAATTCCAGAACAGATAAGATAGCAGTGTCAAGCTGTATTCCTTCTGTCTGCTCCTGCCATTCTCAAAATCACTGAATTGTCCAAATTAATGACTGCAGTTTTAAAAATACTATTTCACAGTTTCCATTGGGTTTCTTAGATGCATGAGTGACTTTCCAGTCGAAACTTAAGGCACAAAAAAACCCATTCAGCAAGAACAGTCTACACATTCTGTACTCCTAATGAACCCACAGCTCTTTATCTGCCCCCTGGTAGCTTTACCCAACAGATAAACAAGACTTTTCCCCTTTCAAAGCCTGCAGCAGCCTCCAAAACCTCTCCAGGAAGGTAACACCTCCACAGTCACCCTGCAGCCAGGTAACCCAATGCTGCACAGAAATGCAGGATAATTACAGTTTCATTTCAGCAGCAGGTGCAACTCCCTAACCCACAGATGCTGTCTGTCTCCTGGGGAGCAGCCACAATTCCACCAGAGAAAGAGAGGCCCTGTGGGGGAAAGTACTATGAAAAGCTGAGCCTGGAGAAGATGTTTAAGCCACATGTTAGGTTTTGTTGCAGCTACATCTGTTCTCTTTCTTCTGCCGTCTGTCTCTCCCCATAGCCAGGGATACTCAGACCTGCTGATTTCAGCTCAACAACCCAGTCATCCTCAGGTTTTCCTCACCTAGGTAGGTGGCAGGTGGGCAGGCATATATCCTGGCCAAACATGGACAAGTGGTGGCTGGTGTCTTTGCAGCCAGACTCCCAAGCACCCAAGACACAGATTCCCTTCTGCAAGCTCTGCATTGCAGCTTTATCCTTTTCCTGATCACCTTGGTGCTGCATTCAAATGTGACACACACCATGTACCACTCATCCATTGGGCACATACACCTGGCTCTTTCTGGAGTTATCCCACATGTCAAGGACCTTTGTCAGCAAATTATGGCAGCAAGCCATGCTGCCAGCCTGGGCCAGGTCCCTTTGTTTTCATTCATCTGCTGTCATTAGCATTATTCTGCCCATGACAGGAACATGACATTGTCAACTATGCTCTGGTGACCAGTCTTAGGTTTTAGTTACTAATAAAACTAAGCCATGATGGAAAATACACTTTTTCACATGGCTGGGGATTGAATGGAGACCATCTGCTTAACTAGCAATAAAAAAATTTTATTATTGCAGGTGCTTTTCCCTTAGCCTAATTGCTGAAGTCTGTTTTATATTTTATATTTTAGTTGATGTTACTAGGATTGTTCAGGCAGTTTTAACTTGTTTGTTCATCCCTCTGCAGGTAGGAGGTGTCCTTTGTGAATACAATCAAGTCGGTTTGTGAATACAATCAAGTCGGTTTGTACAATCAACAGTAAGAAAGTCATAATTTTTAATTAAAGCATCTTGTAATCACTTAGAAAATAAATATATAAAGTGTTTTGAAATGGCAATCAGCTAATGCCTCTACTGAAGCAGAAATCAGATGGAGGAACAGGGGTGTTTTTGGAGGGAAACTGAGGAATGGAAGTTAAGGGACACACTGAAAATCGCTGATGGAAAAAAAGACAAGTAAAGCAAAGTTGTGATCTGTATTCAGTTCAGCCTACCAAAGATCTGCGTACATTATCCTCTACATCTCCCTCCCTTCCTTAATTATCTTGCCAGCTTCAGTGGCACTCAAGCTGAGGGTCACCAAAACCACTTGCTAGTAACCTGATTGCCGACAATAGCAAAAGGCTCAGGATTGCCTATTTTGATCATTGTTTCATTTTCATTCAACTCACAGCCAGTCCAGAAGGTCTTCGCAATGTCTGTCTGATGATCTGTAAATTCACACCAGTGAGTGGAAATATCTGCATCTCAGAAAGAAGTACAAGTCCAGAGCTAATGGTCACTTGAGTATCTCCAAATGCCAGCTGGATCTATTTCCTCCTTGACACCTATCCCAGATGTGCAGTTACTCTCCCTTCTCCATCAGCCTTAGGTGATACTTTAGTTTCTTCTGGTGAAGCTGTCTGAAAAATATTTGCTGTACAAAGATCAAAGAGAATCAACAATTAAAACTGGATGAGGGAGTTGAAGTTTAAAGGAGAAATGCTGGAAGACATTCAGAGACGACTATGTAGAGATGATGGACATGTCGTTTTGCAACACCAGACTTCTTTCTGATGTGTGATTTCACATGGCCATAACTAGCAGAAAATTTTCAGAAGACCTTTTCAAAATGAAGTAAGTTTCAACAGTACTCCAAACTTCCTTAGGCAGCTCAATCAGCCTGAGTGGGGGGATGAGAAGGGGAAGATTAAAAAAAGTAATGGAACAGAGGCCAGTATCCCTCCCTTTGCTCTCCAGCTTTTCACTACCCACTTGTCAGGTAATAGCAATGTTAAGCCTGCTGCTATTGCAAGCAGCCAGTTTTCTCTGGGTCCTCCAGATCTGGTTGGGATGACAGCCTTACACAACGAAGCTGAGTGAGCCTGTGAAGAAAACACAGTCAGTGCTGAATTGGCAGCTCAGTGCAAGAGGCAGAGCTGACAGGGATTTAATTTGTCTTCCTTGCACAGGCATTTCCTCACTACAGCCACCGTTGAGGTCCCTGGAAGAAGGTCTGTGAGGGAGAAGTGTACATGAGAAAGGAGAAAGTTGTTCTAGC
This sequence comes from Megaceryle maxima, assembly GCA_024605025.1. Classification (NCBI taxonomy): domain Eukaryota; kingdom Metazoa; phylum Chordata; class Aves; order Coraciiformes; family Cerylidae; genus Megaceryle; species Megaceryle maxima. The sequence continues at coordinate 151,470 of JANHGN010021171.1, forward strand.
TGGCCAGTACTTAATGCTCCTGTTGAAATATTCAGGGGAAGAAAAAGGTCTGTTCCTTAATCGCCTCTCTCTTTTGCTTCCTGAAATTGATCTCAGTGGTTTTCCTGTGCGAGAACCACTCACTACCTAGTAATGCCTTTAATATATTTAAGGTCTCATCCTCGTGACATAAACACAAGAAGGACACTTGAAGTTTCAATGTGTTAGGGAGAATGAAGTGGTGGGATTGCTGCATAGAAATGTTAAATATCTCTTTCACTAGAACCGGTGAGGGCCAGAGAGATGTGTCTTGTAATGAAAAAATGTAATACCAACAAATATCTGTAAGACAACTCCAGAGAGTCTCAGAGTAGCTTTTAAATAATTGAAGATAAGGTTTATATGCTGCTGAATGGTGATGCTCTGGCTTTCAGGCCAAGTTTTCTGAAGTTTACTACAGACTCCAAAGATGAAGTGCATTCTAGCTTCAAAACAGAGCTGAGAGGGCTTCAAGCTGCATTGGGATCAAAGTTTGTTAATATTTTACTGTTTCTAACATGATGCAGAGTGCATAAAAAGTCTAAGCCTTGGGGACTATCTTGTTTAATTTAGTGAGTCACTACCAAACACCAAGGCTGTAGTTCTGTCTTCCTGATGGCAGATTAAAATCTGGCTATTCCCAATAGTCCAATATTGATCACTAAAACAACCTCTTCTTCCTCTTCTACATTTTTAACCAAGAAAATAGAAAATTAATCTAGTTGAGGACAATAATAGGCAGTCAGAAAAAGAAGTTAAAGCTGACTATCATTAGCTATACTACTTTTTAGTGTAGTATAGAGATAAATCAGATGGGCACTTGGCAAACGAAACAGTCGTGCTGGTGCTGGAATAATTGCATGCCTTGTCAGAAATGCAAGTGAAGGCCCCTCAAACATTCTACTTAAAGTCAACTCTGGTCTATTTAAAATCGATGTCTATGGAGTGAGCAAACATGATCTAGTGGAAAGCAGCACTGTGAGGCATCAATGAGTAACTAAGCACAAAAGAGCTGTAATTAGCAGTGCACTTGTGAAGGACTTGCCCATTGGACAAGCACTAGCAGGCTGGCTTGTCAACTGCAGGACACACAGGTGGATTAGGTCAAGGAGAATCCACTCAGGGTTCTTCTTTGACCACAACAATCCCGCATAAAAATGGGCAAAGCACTGGCTCTCCAGCATCATGGCCAGAAGTGTTAGGACAAGAGTCTTCCCAGTGAGAGGGTGACATTGCACAGATACCTTCTCTACATAGGAAAGAAATTTGTCAACCTTAGTCTTAGTCTGCTCTGTGGTGAGCAGAATGAAGAAGAGCCCAAAGCTCCAGATAGCTTTGGGCACTGAAAACCATTGTGCCATTCATGACACAGTTTGATTACATTGCTATCTCTACTGCCTCTTGTGATTCCATTTTTCACAGAGCAAAATGCCAAGGTGAAATCCAGGACAACTCATTTGTGGCAATTCAAACTGTAAGACAATGAATGAGAAGGACTGTACCTGTCCTCCTGACAATAAACTTGCTGAAAGTCAGAGATGTCTTGAGAGGCAACTCCTATCCAAGGACGTCCATATAGACCACACTGTATTGCAATTGCTACTGATTTCCCCCTCTACTGGGCACTAGGGGAAGATCATCTGTGCAGTGAGCATTAGGATTCAGTTCCAGTTTCTGATTTCCCAAAGCAATGAGCTGTCTTGTTCTGCCACAGATGCTGACTGCAATATTTATAGAGGGTGGGATGGAAATGGAATTGCTAGGTTTCCGCAGTTAGAGTGGGACCTTGTCACGTTTTGAAGTGACTTGAAGTGATCAAAGACTTGGTCACCAGATCCAGAACTGTCTCATTTATACAGCTGCTGCTGGCTGAGATACAAACTGAATTCAGCTATTTTAGGTGAGCTTTAAGCCTCAAAGAAGAAAAAAGGGAAAGTAGATTGATGTTTTCCTATATTTAATAAAGCCTCAGATTTCAAAATACTGGGCAGCCTTTTAACCTGACAAATAAAGGAAAAATTGCAGAGTTCCATATGCACCAGTATGACTGTCTCTTTACCTCATTATAAAAGACTACATACAGTGACACAAGTTTTTACCCTAGCTTGAAAATACAAAGGAGTCTGATGATTTCATTACAGCTTTGCTCATCCCATCAAAATATGATTCCCAGAAGGTTTCACTAAGAATGATGCGTTATTCTGTTTGTGTTTTGAAAGACTATCACATCTCAGGGATGCTGCAACATGACATTGGTTTGGTGTTTGTAAAAGACTTCATAGCAGCTAGACCAGCCAAGGGCTTTAGGAAACAGAATAGCACCGTGTAGGGACCAGCTAATCCTGTGGCAACCTGGGGAGCACTATTGCCTGAAGCTCTTAAAGAAGCACCAATAGCTGATCTGGGCCCACAGTGGATCTCCCAGAATAGCCTGGTGCTGACTATCCTACTGGAAAAGAGAATAGCGCAGCCAAAACCCTGCAAGCTTCTGGCACCAACATGCCTCCACATGTTGTGAATGCCTGCTAGCAAAGCTTCATATGGCCATTATCCTATGAAAGGTTCATTTGCATATCTGTGCCACTTGGGAAGCAAATATTTTTTATGTTAGCCAACAGCTGATAACAAAAAAAGAGAATGTCTGCCTGGGACATGCTGTGCTTTCTGAAGTTGAGGTGAATTGGTTGTCTGCAGACACACTGCTATGAGACATGTCAAACAGCTTCAAGATTTGAACATGGGAATGGCATCACAGTCAAAGCCACAACGCTGACCAGTTTCAGGTACATGCCCAAAAAAGAGGGTTTCCATCAGGTTTCAGTACAATGTGCAAAGATGTCAGTAAGAAAAAGATCCTAAAGAAGAACAACCCCAAGCCCCTACAGCCCAGCTGTAGAAAAACTAGGGTTGTCACCACTGCCAGCTGAGGGGATGGTGCAAAACATGAATGTCAAAGCCAAAGCACATCAACCTCCATATTGACCTTTGAGCCTGCTGCACCAGCAATGCTGTCAAGAGCTACTCCTGTCACAGGGTAAACTATGTCCTGGTGACTCAGAGAGCACATATGGCACCTTTAGAAGAAAGCAAGGATACGAAAGCTTCTTCAAAAACATATGTTCACCTTTCTCCCACACCTACACAGAAGCACAAGGTGCAGAACATGCTCCACACACACATCATCGTCATTGCCACAAGCAGAGTACAGGCTGCCCCCGGGGGGGCAGGGCTTTTGCAACCACTGAGCTCTTAAGTAAATATCAAATCGCTGCGATGCCTCCATTTGTTGTGCTTCTGCTGCACTGAAGCTGTGCTCAGGCTGAAATCAGGCATTTTTGCCTGGTTTGGGCTGGCCCTTAGCCTGTGTCTGGGATACCAGTTCTCACCCTCAATCAGTCACCAGGGGAGGAGGTAACAGGGACAGTTCCGGGCAATGTTTTTCTAACGTTTGTTTCCTCTTAGAGGCATATCAAAACCAAAGTTCCATTTGCTTCCTCAAGACATACGGAGACAAGTGGGTACTACCTTTTTACATGACTCCTCTCAGTGGTTAGTAGATCACATTTTGATGTCTTATAGATGACTGTTTAACCCCACCATCACCATAAAAGAATAAGTCTCTAAGACGAACAGCACAATCTTGCAAGCCCTTCCTTGCTTTTGGAGAAGCTTTTTTAGCCACATTATAGTGAGTGAACTGTGGAGGAGCAAGGAGATGCTTCAAACTTCATTTGCCTTTTAAAAGATCTTCCTAGTGAACAAAGTGTTGCCACGGGAAAAAAAAAAAGTTACAAAAAAAAAAGTAACTGCACTTCTTAGTAACTCAGCAGGGTACAGTAATTCCCTCCTATGTTATGCAAAAGGACAAGCTGAACAGCTATAGCACTTTCTTCTGGACTTAAAAATCAATTATTTTTTTGTTTGTAAATCTGTAAAATCCTATGGAGACTTTTCCTCTCCACTAATTTTGCTGGCAAGGTCAACTGGAAAAGGCTTCCAGCATCTGCCATGTCTGTTGGGAGGCTTTCCATCCAGTGTGAAAATTCATCTCCTGCCTGACATAGCTGGAAAAGCTCTCACAGAATCACAGAAGTCACTCACCAGCCTCCTCTATTTTTACTGAGTCAATAAAGGAAATTCTCACCACCATGATTAACTTATTCTTTAGCAAAGCTGCAAAGACACAGGAGGTATAATATCAGCTGCTGCTCAGTTGTCCCAAACATATGCTGCCAGTACCTTCACTCTTGGCTTGCAGATACCCTGTTATTTTAGTATTAGATTTATACTTTAACAGCAAGTGTTAAAGGTTCCACACCACTTGGCAGTTCTGAGGCCTCTGTAACTTGTCACTGCAGACCAGAATGATATTAGAAAAAACAATTTATGACTTAAATAAGGAGAGGATGAAACAGACCAAAGACAAGAAGTGTGACTGCATCACAAATACCCAAAAGACAGTGTCACTTGCCTTAAATGCTTCAAATAATAAAGTTTTGACTTGCCTCATAATAGAAAAGAAAACTATTTGCCAGCACTTTAAATAAATAATTTAGCTGGCTAGGCACTCCCAAACATAATAATAAATGAAAAATGCAAAAAGAGTAATAAATACTTCTGTATTGGTTGAAATATTGTAGTGCTGGGGAAAAGGCAATAAGTTCAGTGAAAGCAAGAGTACAGCTGCCATAAAAGGGACATTTCATTACAGCAGTACACTTCGGACTGGAAAAGAAATCCATGGGTGGGGGAATATGCTAGAGATCTATAGAATGGGGAATATGCTAGAGATCTATAGAATCAGTAATGACAAGAAGACAAAAACAACTAATCCTTTTCTAACAAAATAACAAGGACACATTAAATATTCAAACCAATCAAAAGATGTATCTTCTTATGGGCATGGACTTAACCCAAGGAATTCTTTCCCACTAATCACTGGGGGACATATGGGGTTGCATGAATTCAGAAAGCAACTGAACAAACCCATGGATGGAAGAGGAAATTTATCAATAGCTAATAGGCACAAGGACACTTGCTCTGGTTTAAGATGCTCCTGAAACATGTCAGTGGAGTCTGGGACAGTTTCATCATAAGATCCAATATGGTCACTCTCCACTTAAAAATCACAGCGACCTTCAGGAGCTGGCATGGGACTTCATGAGTTGAAACCATTCCTGGGGTATCCATGTGGTTAGACAAGCTTTCAAAATACAAAACACAGCCAGAAAAACAGACACAGGAAAATAAGCCCCATTTTACACTTCAACAATTTTTTTATATCCTCTTTCAGATTGAGATGATGGAGTGAGTGATAATATATAGCAGACAATAAGTCCCTGTGTGACTAGGAGGTGCTCATCATTTTCTGAAGTTGTACAGACAAATTCCCAACTGCAGGACCAAGACAGAAGTAAGAATGTGTTCAAAATCAGCATTTCATGGCAAGAAATGCTTATCACTGAAACACTGCATTTAAACAACTCAAAGGACACCAAATATCCGTCTTTGACTATATTTCCAGCAGGTGCTGGAGATGTGCATTTATACTTTTTCTTATATTGCCACCTGGTGGTCCTAGGCATGTGGAAGCCAAAAACTTGCTGATTTTTCAGTTAAATGAACACAGTTTAAGCGTTTAAAATATCATCCATTTCTTCTCCTGGCAGATCGAAGATAAGTACTTTTTTAATATAGAATTTGTAGGGGTGAATGACTGTTTGGATTTACCATGAATATGATAGTTCCTTCACATGGTGTAGTCAGCTCCTGATTATCTCTATAAATGGCTGCACTGGCCACCCCAGCTCACAAGGAAATGGCCAATATGGGTTCCAGTGCTGCTTTGGGGTCTGGACACCCACTTGGGCTGGATGCTGTGCTCTTTTTGGGCAGGGACCCCACGTTTGGATGGAGGCAGGAGATGATGAGCAGAGCTTCCAGGAAGAGTCAAACCATCATCTCTTTCTTCAGCTCTTTCCACCTCACCAGTGGTGGGAACACAGTTCAAGGACACTTAATTAGTATGAAGGGGGCTCTTTTATTCCCAGAAGCAGAGTTGCCACATGGTTGGAGAGATGTCAGAGCAGACACATATCTTAAAATCTACAGCTCTCAGTCTCAGGATTACATTGCCACCACACCACACAGCTGAGGGCATGCAAAAGAATATTACAGGAAAGGGAGATAATAAAGCTGAGTTTAAAAGAGAAAGCATTGTAGGCTTGGATTTCATAAGGGCAGAAACTGTGTAATAGACTTTAGACTGGTCTATTGTAATGAGACCATGCATACTTGTCCAGTTTTGGGTCCCCCAGTACAGGAAAGAGGCTGTTAAACTGAAGCAAGAGCAACAGAGGGACACCAAGGTGTTGAGGGAACAGGAACTGTGAGGGGAGGGAGAGGGACAAGGCTGGTTCAGCCTGGAGAAGAGGGGACACCTGGTAGCAGCCTTCTGATACCTAGGAGGATGCTATGAAGAAGATGGAGCTCAGCTCTTCACAGTGCTAAGTTGCAGGAAGATGAGAGAGAGGGCATAAAATGAAACATTAGAGGTTCAGAGATAATATAAGAAGCTTTTTAACCATGAAGACAGTTAGCAGTGAAACAGGTTACTCAGAGAGGCTGTGCAGTCTTCATCCTTTAAGATTTTCAAGATGAGACTGGATGAAGCACTGAGCAGCCTGGTCTGATCTCATAGCTGACCCTGCCTGAAGTAGAAGTTGGGACTACAGACTTCCTAAACTCCCTTTCAATTTTAATAATCCCACTATCCCATCTCTCGGTGAACCACAATCTGTTCATATTTCAGTTAACAAAAGCACTGTGCTAGCAATTTTCAGTACTGCTATCCTATGGAACTGCACTCCTGAGCAATTAATGGGAATTGCAGAATTTCACAGCCCAGACATAACTCCTGTTTTGAGCTATGTTAATACTTTTTACATCATAAAACATACCCACATTCTTTTTGATGGGTAGAAAAAGTTGAAGCTGTCCTTTGTCTCGTAGTAGCTAACCAAAGCCAGCACTTACACCTTTCTATTGGCTTTACCAGACTTCATTTCACATAGGTATAATTAACAGGGGTGGTCTACCAGCCTGAATCAATGCTCACCAGCTGTAGAGTGACTCTCTCTTCAGCTAATCCCAATGGGCTTAGTGAACTGGAACTGTTACTGAAGGCACAGGAACGTTTGTGACACAGAAACCATATGCACACACAGAAGCTGAAGTTCAATCAAAGCACCCATGGTAGGTTCCTACATCACACCTTTGGAACCTATGCAAGTCAGACAGGCTCACCCTACATGGAGCAACCTACAGGCATCTCAGGCCCTTCCCTGCACCATGGCTTTCTCAACCTCCCTGGCTGAATCTCTTCTGCAGAGAAAAAGAAACTTGTGGCACAGCTCAGTGCTCTCTGTGGAGAGTGGTGAAGACTTGTAGCATGCAGAGAAGCAATAAGAACCGCCCCATATAGGGCTACCTGCCATGTCAAAGCAAAGAGCTTAAACAGCTCCTATAGCCTATAAAGCTTGTCTGTAGAGTGCAGATATTCTCTCAGAGAGGTGTATCTTTATATGAAAACTCCTAGGATGCAGACTCTCCAAGATTATGAAACAGAAAGGCAAACATAACGATTGCTTTATCTTGAAAAGCACCAGGAGAGTTTCCCCTGGGGAGGCTGCAGTCAATTCATTTTTGTAGAGGAGAAAAATTCCCCCCAGTGGCAGGTAGACAACTTATGCTTTAGCAAGGGAAGGAGGGTATGCTGCTCACACATACACCAGTAATTTGCTGTCAGGGAAAGAGGAGGTAATGAGACTGGACAGCCTGTGTAAATACCAAAAGCCCAAAACCCAGCAAAGGAGGAATCAGACATAGAAGGCAGGAGAGAAAATAGGATGAGGATAGAGAATGTTATATTCAGTACATATAAACTCTCTTAGGATTATGCATTAAAAAAGGATAAGATTATTTTACAAGAACAATAGGAAGAGAGAATAGGATGTTGAAAAAATAAGGATTGATTATAAGAGGATTTAGGGGCCTGCAAGAATGGAGAAGGAACTAAGAAGGCAAAATGTCGTCTTAGAAGAGGAATGGGTGAGTAAAAAGAGAAAAGACTTCAAAAAAACTCCACAATATCAGGCATCCTTGTGTGCACGAGCCCCTGACTCAAGGGGAAATAGTTCCTCTGCAGTAAAAAAATCTAGCTGTTGCATCCCTTGTTACTTCAGTTGGGATCAGCTAGTGTCTATATAGGGTGACACTACCGTAATATGGCAATTGCCTTGGGCCTAACGCCTCCCCTCCTCTCATCTGTACAGCAGTAGTGTTGGCTGAATCACGCAAACACCAATTACATGGAACATCTCTCTTAGGGGACTTCAAGTCCAGGACATGCCTGGTTGGTACAGCTACCCCAGGGTACCCCGTTATTATGGTACAGCACAGGGCTTTGTCATATGGTCTACCCTTAATTCCCTTCAGGAAGAGCAAAGGATCATTTTCAGTTTTATTACTGCATAACAGCACAAATGATTTACAGCAGAAAATAAAGTGATGGTGCTAGCAAAGTCTGAAAATGTCATCGAACATAGACTACTCAAATATGGTCACCAGAGCTGGTCACACAAGGTAAGAGCAGGAGCTGCACTTGAGTTTGAGTATCAGGGACTGACTGCCAAAGGGAGCCCATAGCACTCTAAGATTTCTACTAGAAAAGGCAGAAGCAAGTTAAGGGGAATCTGGTGGATTGCACAGACACAAAAGCATCTCCTGGTTGGGGAAGAGGAGTGTCTGAAGGAAGGCCCCAGAACTGTCAGGGATGTGCCAGTAGACTGGGCAAAAGTGGGAATGGTTGGAGGGTCAAGGGCTGGGGAAATTATGGAATAAACATGCTGCCCTGTCACCTCAAAACTACCCCTGTAGATCCTGATAAAGTAGCTGTAGTAGCACATTGCTAAACTGTGCTCAACAACTCCCCCCTCCAACAGCTTCCTAATGCACTAAAGGCAAATTCTGAATTTTGTACTGTCAGAGATTTTGTCTCATCCTTTGTACAGCTCCAGATGCTCCTTAAAACAGAGCAAGCAATATTTTTGCTGCCCATTTCAGTTATTTTAAAATTTCCTTATTTGCAACAGCCACTTCTTCTTTAGAGTGAGATTTGAGTCTAAATGAGGACACAGCTGTTTCCTTCTCTTCCCTCATCTCCGCAATAGCTGCAATCGTCACTGAGCCTCGGAGAGTTCTCGCCTTTCTTCCCGTTAAATATTTGGGAAAACAGGGATTACTCAGTTGCCAAAGTGATGTTTTCAATAGCTGAAAGCTCCATAATTGACTTCCTTGAAATTTTCACCAGCTTCTAGTTACTTCTGAAGTCCCAGCCCACAAGACAGATGACAGCAGAATATGCTTGCCCCCTTTTTTTTTTTCCCTAAGCTTTAGCATGACATGGAACCTGTTCCTTCTTTCCCATTTACTAACTGAAAAAAGGGAACAATCAATAGCTTGCCACTGGCAGCAGCGTTTACAGAGCCTGCCATGTGGAGCCAAGGCAACTGTTCCTAGGACTGAACATCAGCACCCCTCACCTTCCCTGCTTACATGAACAGCTCATTTTGCCCGCCAGATCCCAGTGGATTCTACAGCATCCTCGACACTGAAGTCAGTGTTAACACACCTTTTTGGTCCAACAGACTTGAAGATCCTGGACTGACAGATTTAAAATAGCTTTGGATAATCTCAAAAGGCATTTGATTTTGGTTATAGATCTCAGATTATAAACAAGATCCACACTATTTCTTGCTTGCTATGCTTCTGCTGCACAAGTCAACCCTACTCCTTTAAGTCTGACTACATAAAACAGTTTGTTCCTATCCTTGGCTATCAGAACACGCATAAAGCCAGTAAAATACTTTTGATCGTGTGCACCCAAAATGGCTTTTCCTCAAACATATTAAAAGATATTAGAATATTCTTTGCAAAATGGTAGTTCATGCCATCAATTATTTAAAGTCCATTCTCAAGGGTACTGTACAATGATAGGTGAATTTCAGAGTGCCACTTACATTACCGATAGCTTATTCCTTAAAGCATTATTTACCCCAACCCAAAATACTATAGTTTATTACTTTCTTCTAGTGCATAATGTTTTATAATCAGTAAAAAAATAAACCCCATTAATTTACTTGACTAATGTCAAGTCTTTTAAAGTTTGATCTTTAAATAGTTCTAGATCTTCACTTTTGTGGGATCTTGGTTGAAAGAAAATGGACACTTATCAGGAGCTGTCCTTGAACCATGGAAAGAGTGCAAAGGAAGAACGGTGAAGAAAAGGCAATGAAGCAAGAAAATAAAGCAGAGCAAAGTAGAGAAAAACAGGATGTGGGGGGTAGTGGGTGAGTTAGATGACAGCAAATCATGTAGTAGATTTAGACATGTGAACAGGGTGTGGGCTATTGCATCCAATCAGCATTGTTGTTGGTGTGCGTGGTCAGTGAAGCTTCCTCTATATAACCAAGAATAAAGGTCTTTGCTTTATAACTCCCATGGAGTTGTCAAAGTCCCTCCCTCTCCTGTGCACTTTCAGTAGCAGTAAATGTATATGTGCTGTTACATGTTCACTAAACCAAAGGAAAAGTCCTCAGAGAAACTACAGTTTTCTTACTCCTTTCATCTTCCCCTGTATACTAGCTCTTATTTGTAAGCTTAAAGAAGTCTTATCAACATCTTTGCTCTGTGATAGAGGGATTCTTTATTTTTTTTTGTCCATGTAAAGATGCCAGAATTGAGATTCCCCCCTGCAGAACATGACATTCTCCTTCCTAGTGGTGAGTTTTCCAAATGGTCTTTAAGGGGACACCTTGGAGAGGGTAACAGCACCAGCTTATTTACATTGCCTTTGAATAAGGTATGGTGAGATAAAGCAGTGATACAGCTTTACAATGAAAGTTTGAGTGGAAATAAACACTATGCTGGGCAGTATTTGAGAGCAGATGATTACAGACTTCTGGAATATATTTACTAGTATAGTGGATGCACAGAAATGCAACAATTCATATTTTAAAATGAAAAATAAAAAATGTGGAAACCTACCCACAATTTGCTTCCTGGAATTGAACTTTTTGGATAAAACCAAATTGTTTGGTTTTTGGGGTGGTTTGTTGTGTTGTTTTACTCTGGTCTCTCAAGAGTACACCGAACTCATCTCTGTTTATACACATGGGCACACATCTTTGTATGTGATTTTCATCAGCCAGATCATTTCAACCCAGCTCTACCTGAAAGGTTCAGTGGTAAAAATCTACAGTATGGGACTTGAAATACAAGAAAAAAAAAAAATGACATCAGTATCTAGACAAGATGCTGCATCTTGGGCTCACACACTGGAGATTAATATCCATATAGAAAAAGATGTAAAAAGTAGGTAATGACAGGAAAACTAATGAAAAAACCCACAATCTGCAAAAGGCCCAAATCTGTGGGAAATGAAGCCTTATCTGCACCAGCATTTATGGCAACATTTAATTAAATGCATGCTGTTATTTAATGGTCAAGTACATGAGCATGTATGTCAATCAGCCTGTGGTACTTTGGAAAGTAGCACTTGAGGTCTGCAGAGGCACTAAGCAGCTTAGCTCTCTAAACCTGTATAGACCCAGTTCTGTGTATTTTGGATGGAAAGCCTGGGTTAAAAAAAACCCCAACCAAACAAAACAAACAAACAAAAAAAAACCAACAAAAAAAAAAAACCCAAAACAAAACCAAACAAGAACACCAATGGACAATGAAGTGTAAATAGCACTACCGAGAGCCTCAGTGTAGAGGGGATGCTGCACCAGCTTAGTCTCCTGATAGATCACAAAGGTTCAAAATAAACACACTGCACTGTCCAAAGCAGTCACAGAAATGAAGACAGAAACTCAGAAATACATACTACTACTAGAGTCAGAAAATTCATGCAGAGAATTAGGCTGCTATAGATGGCTGTATTTTGATTTTTGCCTCTGGGCTTTCATCACTTGAATACTGCCCTTACACCTTACTTCATGCCCTCATTTGAGCTAGAACAGAACTAATTCTGTTCAGTGATACTACTTTTCAGCTCAGTCTCTTCTAAGTAAGTAGCACTTTCTGAAGTTAATGGCACATTTTTGCAGGCAGTGTCTGCTTCTCGCACTGATAACACTCCATGTTTAGAGTTACTGCTAAGGATGGGTGTGCAGAGAGGCTCTTGCTTATATTTGCTCGGGTGCAGACCCAAGATCACTGCTAAATCTTGTGTACTATACTGGGGTAAAAAAAAAAACAAAACTGTAAAGGAAACAATGTAAAAGGCCACACTGGCAGAGAGGAGTGGACTGGACAGGTGACCCAAAACTGACCAATGAGGGACTCCATCCCATATACATCGTATTCCATATAAAGCTGAGGGATCATGAGGGTCAAGCTCACTTCTCCAATGACCAGAATCTGAGGAGTCTTGTCCCTTCAATCTCAATCCATGTGTTCCTGAATCCAGTTCCAAAAATCCAGCTCCTGAATCCATTTCCCATCTGCCACCAAGTCCAGTCTATGACTTCCCCCGCGCCTGCTCCACAGCATCAGTGGTGACATTGATCTAATTACCATCACTATAATTACACTGATTTTTCCTTAGTATAACACTTAGATTGATCCAAATAATTTTCTGATATTAGTTGAGATAATGAAATCAGTACCTGACTTGTTAGCTTGATGCTGATTCACGTGACGAGAAAAACTTTAATGTATTTACTGAAAAGTAAAAAGGCATATATAAAAGTCACGCCCACTAAATGCATAGTAAAGTGGTATGTGAACAAAGATAACATTGTACATAAAATATTAATCATGTGTAGAGGTGTCTCAACAACCTCTAACTTAATTGAAAATAAAGTGTCTATTACAAACATTTAGACTTGGGAGATGAACAGACTAATCTTACGCATTTAAAGATGGAACAATAAGGTATATTCTTTAATGTGACGGAGTCACAGAAATCCCAAGGGTAATGGAACGAATAGATCATGTAACAGCTGATGCTCATTTAATGACAGGATTTCACAAAGAGGGACAACATGACGTTTCACTTCTGCCTATAAGCAAGAGGAGCTGCATGGCAAGATGTACTAGTATTGGAAAGTATTATCCAGTATAATCATCAAATTACAAGAAAGATACAAATTACAGTTGTGGTTTAGGAAAAAAATATCTACTTTTGGCAACTTGTTGAAGTTGAGCAGTAAGTTATGTCTTTCTTTTGCCAAGATACAGTCTATGGTTGCTTAGAAATTCCCAGACAAGTAAAATACACTACTAAATGCTTAAAGCACACATGTAAGGAAAGCACAGGGTACTACAAGTAAAACACAGCAAAGCATCTTTATTAAGAAGTCATATTTTTATTTCCCTAAATCCTTTTAAAGACTGGAAAAAATAGAATTGAAAATAAAAAGCTAAAATATAAACCTCTTAAAAACAAACTATAATTATTCTGAAGAGTTTGGCCCACTCTGAAAGAAATGGACTCTTTAGATAAAGATAGCACAGTACAAAGGTAAGCACAATTCCAATTATTCCTGTATTATCAGTTCAGGTAGTATGTGTTTCTAGAACAAAAATAATTTCACTCCCAAAATTCAACTGATTTCTAATTAGACTTTGGAACTGGAGACAGATTTGCTGAGGTCTATTATCCTTCTATTTAAATAACAGGACAATCAGAGAAATAAGTTAACTGGTTCAACTTCTCACCAGAACAGACAAGGAGCACTCAAAAGTTAGGAGTCCAAAGGCAGTATAAGGAATGGCTGCCACTTTCAGCTCCTGCCTACTGGTATTTGTAAGCTTTCCCAGCCCTAACCATAGAGGACATCTCTCAAGCCAAGTAAGAGGTGGCTCTTCTACAGCACTCTGCTCAGAAAAGGCTCACAGAGGAGACATCAGAAGATTTAAGTGGTCTGTGAGTCAAGCTTTAAGCCTCACATGACCAAGAAGCATGATCCCAGCACTCTGTACAGCAGAAGGAACAGGAATATAGACAGGAAAAATAAACAAGCAGGACTGTCCAAGCACGCAGACACAAACTACTCCTCTTGAAGTAAGGCGGTCTAAGACTTGGACCAGAGCTGTAATATATATTCAGAAGGCAATTAGAGAAAGCTGTATATTTAGCTCTGATCCCTGGTTAACTGCAAGTGCTTAAACACAGAGGCAGGTCAACTTGACGGTTAAATTTAGAATTGTTTTGGCTGGAAGAGACCTTTCAGATCATCAAGTCTAACCATAAACCCAGCACTGCCAGGTCACCACTAAGCCATGTCCCTCAGCACCACAGCTACAAATCTTTTAAATCCTTCCAGGAATAAGGAGTTCAAAATAATTCAGTACTCCCCTTGAAATCCTAAGCACAGAAGAACCGAAGCACTGGCAGCTTCCCACCCTCTCCTGGAGTCACAGTGAACAAAGCATTGTCCTTCTCCCATCCCTCAGTTCCAGAATATTCACCACCAACCAAAACATACAAAATACTCCATATTCCTGGAACTGTGGAATTAGAAAAATATTTTTCATTTCAAACTACCATGAAAGTTGCTTTAATAAGTTACATGTCAGATGTTTCACTTTCCACAGCAGAAAACAGAAAATTCAACAATCAAAATGGCCAACAAGTAGAAATAAAACATAACGAATGTTTTGTGTAGACAGCTCTGCTGTCTTTGCTAAAGAGCAAATCTGTTGACATTGAATATCTTAACACAGTGATCAGCTCCACAACTTGCAAGCTGCAACCACTCGCTGCTGTTCTGATCATTATGTCCAGCTCTGCCCGCATGATGCCTCCAACATAAACGTTTCACAGCAAGAGCATGACTTTGGCTGCAACAAAGAGAAATCCATACATAACTGCAAAATGTCAAACACAGTTGGGCATGTGAGAGTAAACATCAACATTTATATAATTAGCACCCTTCTTTTAGCACTATCGAGGAAAAAGCGACTTGTGACAATAAGCAGGTTTTAAGTTCTTAAAATAAGTAGGGCCATTAACATTAATGACATTTTATCCTCTCATCAATAATTTAAACAGCTATTGATTCCAAGTTTTACCATATTAAGCTGCAGGTCTAGCATCTCTGTTACTGAGATATGACAGGTTTCTGGCTTTTAGCCTGAGATTTCCTTTTATCTGGTGTCTCTTTCTGATTCACTTCAAGCACACACAGGCCGAAGTCACCATTAACTTTCATTGCTGGTTCTACCAATGCCAGTATGTAAAGGAAGAATCTAGGAGAGTGCTCCAAGGGAAACATTCACAGTTTCTCTACAGAGAGCCTCTAGCTGTCACCACAGCAGCATCACATATCTTGTCATTCCTTTGGTTTCTGCTAGAAGTTGCTCTTGAAAGCACGCTGTCAAAAGCACACTGTCATCCACCCCAAAATGTTTTGCTGATGTATACAGACAGAGATTCTCCCCCCTGCCCTCTTCAGGGGTTTCTATCATTTTGTTTTATGGCTCACGGTAATAAAGCTTGCCTTGCCTCCCCTCCCCCCCCCCTTTTGTTTTTAAAGTGGGGCCAACAAAGGGCAATACTTCTCAAAGCATTTGCACAGCATGAAGCATTTGGGGGTTTAACCTGTCCCCTTGGTTTTCACTGGGATTTGTTGGGACTTTTTAACTAAATAACAATTTTTAATTTTTTTTTTTTTTTATTTTTTTTTCTTAAAGACACCTTTAGACTTTCAGGGATCAAGCTTTTCCTGAAAGGATAACGATTTTTGACATACAAATGAACCAGTTCCATATAATTTTATACTAGAAGAACAGGGCACCAGCACTATTAGTCTAAGAATTGTATTTCCTTCCTCCTAACTTACTTCAGAAAGACATACCTGTTATCCATCTCAACACACATGGTCCAGTCAGCTCGTGCTGGTTCTTTCCCACTCTGCTTCCAGGTGTACAAGATAATTTTCCCTTCCTCTAAGCCTACTGCAACAATATATCTATGATAGAATAATAACTGGATTAGTTCTGAAAGAGATTACAATAGGCAAGCTCAGTGAAGCTGACTCTAACTGTAAGCTAGAGAGAACTAACACTCAGCAACATCACACTGCACCTTGCCTTTCAAATCGGTATTTACTTTTCCATGAAAACAACAACAAAAACAAAAGTCACAATTTATATCAAAACTTATTAACAAAAATGAGCAAAGCAGAAACATGCAAAATATATTGTTAGGAAAAAAAGAGGTTATCACAATATCAGATCAGTCAGCACTGCTGAAGAATGAATGTTTGAGTAGTCTTCATGCCCCATTCCTTGCCACCACACCCTCCTTCCCCCACTTTTTTTTTTTTCCTTGTTGCACTGTTTGGAGACTTGTTACACTGTTCATATAAATGAAAAGAAGGCTAGGAAAGGGAAAAAACAAACAAACAAAGCAACCAAACAAAAAACCACACAACACACAAACTGAAAAGAGCGGTTATTCAGTCAAACAACAGTCAAAATATTTGACATGTAGATTTTTAGATGCTGTTTAGTCACAGAAATCTGACTAAGGGGAGGGGGAAAGTTTTCAGTCGGAAGAGTGTTTAAAGCTCATCTATTCCAACACCCCTTCAGTGAGCAGGGACATCTTTAACTAGAGAAGGTTGCTCAGAGCCCAGTCCAACCTGACCTTGAATGTTTCCAGGGATGGGGCTACCACCACCACTCTGGGCGACCCATGCCAGTGTCTCACCAACTTAACTGCAAAAAATTTCTTCCTTATACCTGAATCTTACATATCCGAATCTCCTGGCTTTTAGCTTAAAACCATCACCCCATGACTTGTTGCAACAGCCCCTGCTAAAAAGGCCATTCCCATCTATGGAAGCGGAGGGCTTTGCAAGGAGAAGCCATGGAGAACGTGCCAGGTGGAGACAACAGAGTCTGGTACCCAGGGGCTGAGGCCATGTCAGTGGCTGGTGCCACTCTGCTCATTTGCATGTGGAAGCCCATTGGCTGCTTGCAGCATTTCCCAGGAGTCTCTGCTCCCTGGTACAGCATCCTAGGGGCTGGCTGCAAGAGTGCATTTCATTTGCTCTGTGACATGAATAGAGAAACTCTTCATTGCCTACAGTGAAACTGTTCTTGTGGTACCTGCTGTATTCATCCATTTGTTAAATAATATATAGAAGAAATTTCTCTGCCTTTAAAAGGTTGCCCAAAAATCAGCATGATCATCTTCTATTGAGAACAGAGTAAAAGCTTCTTCAGATGCACTGTTAGGGATGAACTATAAGAACAAAGTGGTGGAAATAACCCTAGTTTGGTTTTGAAGGGAGTTGTTTTGTACAAATCAGTCTTCAGGAGAGTCTGATCTTATTTGTATTAATTTGGTCACATTCAAAACAAGAATTTTAGAACACGACTCTGTTGTTGTTGCTTTTAAGTAAGCTGCAGGTCTACCTTTAGGCAACACTTTGGGCAACTGATCATATTAAGTGATGGTTCTGTGTTGTGCACTGCCACGGTAGTAGAGAAACGGCTACCGATGTCTACTTAATGATTTGCTACTGATGGCTACTTACAGTTACTTAATGATTAACTGGTAAAACCAATGGCAGCAGAGAGGATGACAGGCCAAGTAAAGACCAGCAGCATGATAGCTGTGCTTCTAGCTCTTTGGGCAGGCAGAGGCAGAGAGGAGGAAGGAAGCATTCCCTCACTGAGTCCCACAGGTGGTGGAACTTGGGTGGGACTGTCCTATGGCTCTAGACCAGAGCCTCCCTCCACATCCAAGTCGGCTGCTTCAGGCACTCGGTGAATGTGGGGACCTCCTGAACTTCTCTCCCCTGAGCACTCAGGTTGACCAGTGCGTCAAACTAATTTCAAATTAAACACAAAAATGCATTACAGGAAAAAAGTATTACAGGAAAAAAGCAATACCTTCCATCATGAGTAAGCACACGGCTGATACTGACAGCAGTAACAGAATCCCCAGCATCTAGTACTGCTGAACAAGGCTTGATTGGATCAAACATCTTCCCTTCAGTAGTGACAGATAAATCACACTGGCCCCAGATAATGACCTGTAAGAAAGAGAATCATCTAGGAATTTTCACTTTTTTTTTTTGCTAATCTATTCCCCAAAAAACATAGGGAATAACTTAGCTAAAATACTCCCAGGGCACGGAACAAAGTAGATGACCCCTAAAATAGTAAAAAATGTCTATCTACAAAGAGTCAACTTTCTAGACAGTCTGTCTGATTTAATTAAAGATACTGACAACAGATTCTGTTTATGAAAGTTAAAGAAAAACTTAGACACTCATAAGAGTTGTGTGACATATGCTTGTCTTAGTGTATGTAAAATAAGGGAGGAAGTCCAACTGGCAGACCACAGTCTTGTACATACGAATGCAAGCACTTTATTTAGCACATGAAAGTCTCACTGACTTCTGTGGTGATACACACCATGAGTTTTTTTGTGTATTTTTAGAACATGGGCTCATCAGAACACAGCATTTGCTAATCTAAAATACATTTAAAATAATTCTGGGCTTTTAAAATTCCTTTTATATTACTTACCTTTTTGTCCCGACTGCCGGTAATAAAATACTTGCTATCTGGTGTCCAGTCACAAGACCAAATGATTCGACTGTGAACAGATGTATTTTTGTCTGTGTATGCACAGCAACTGAAAACTGGTCCTGGAATAAAACATACAGAGGAAAACCCTTGCTTTAACTACTCAACATACTAAAGTAATTGTTATTTTACTTTATGTAAGGACTGCGAGAATACTCAGATGTTATTCCACTCATCTTTAAAGCAACTGGAATACTTAGGATCACATAAATATTTTTTCCAATACTTACCACTAAGTTAATTAGCACTTGTTCAAGACCATGTAAGTCAGCCCTCATAGCACCAAAACTGTAGGAACAATTTGACCTTTCACACACATATCTGTTTCAGAAGAATTTAAACCAGGGTGTAAGTCCTTCAGGTTGTCTCTATACAAGTTTTTCATAAGAACACTGAATTCAAAAGATTTAGTATAGTGCAATGTCTACCATGTGTACACATACCCACAGTAATTCTACTACATTTCCTATTTATCAGTAAAGCTCCAAAAGCTCAAATCATAATGGTCTTGTCATAAAGATTAATGTGTTCACAAAGAGACAGGCTACCATTTCAATATGCATACAGTCAGGCAATAAATCTGGTCAACACATCAGTAAATGGGAATGATTTTCTTAAGTAGAAAAGGCTGTCACTCTGCAGCACAGACTTTGCATAACCACTTCTTAGGATGCCAATACCAGCAGTTTTGCTTTACACCGATAATCATGTTCTTTGTAGACAAAAAAAGCTATTGATGAACAGATGAAAAGATTTCCTCTCTTTCCTGTGAGAATTCATACTTCTTATCCTGAAACACTGTGTACATACTGGGGATAAATAATATCCCAAGCTATAGAACAGAAGTGTCGATAGGACAGAAGTATCAAGCCACGATACAACTGGGCACTGTATGAAAGGGCCAAAACTCACTGCCAAGTCTCTAGGGAAACCCTATAGAGCCCAGTAGTGGTTATGTGCTATTAAGCCAACAGTGCAACGATAAATGTTTTCAGCACAAGCATCTGTTCTAGGAATCCATTAAAGTGTTCAATAGCAATCTCCTCATGATTTTGCAAGGCTCAAAGTCTTAATGAGAAAGTCAACTGAATCTGTGCTATCAGCTTTTTTCCCAGACAGAGGCAGTCCTACTCAAATTAATCAATTGTGTAGGATTACCAGAAAGCCACACCAAAGACAGAGATTAATCCTGTCAAGTCTCAAACTGTCATGCCCTGCAAACAGGGACAAGGCAGCTCTATGCAGGATATGGGTAGGTAGCAACGAGCCTTCCAGCCTTGCCTGAACAGTTCATGGAGATGAAGATTTTCCTTAAGAGAGTAACAGTTTAGGCATTACACTCCAACAGAGATACTTGATTTCAGTAAATTTGAAACATACAGTCACAAGCAGAAGGCAAGAGGACAAATAGCAGACTTCATTACATTAATCAATGAAACAGCATTTAATGCCTGAATATGTTCTTTTCCACATTTGAATTCCCATTCTAGCTTTCCTATACACATTGAATTGCACTTCTAGAAGCCACAGGAGCCTACAACATTATTAATTCTTAAATGTTGTAAGGAAAAACGCCATTAAATATTTTACCCATTCTCTTTCAAATACTTTGAAAGAAACAAAAAATGCAACCCAACCAACCAACAACAACAAAAAGAAAAAAAACCAAAACAAAAAACAACCCAAACAAAAAAACAAACTGCCAAAACCAAACAAACTGTGAAGTCTTCAAATGTGCGTATCCATGTATCTTACCTGACTCTAATGATTCTTGTTTCCTCCACAGTGACCAATTCCTGTCTCTAGAAACTGCTAACAAAAATCTGTCATTAGGAGAAAATGCCAGCTGAGTAACAGTCAGATTGTGAAATGACAAACTCTGCAGTTTCTTCCAAGAAGCAGTGCTCCACAAAATAATCGCTGCATGTTCTTTTTTGGAAGCCTGCATGGATGGAAAAAATGCCAGTAGTAATTAATGAAAGCAAATAGAGATGTCACACTTTTCAAGATAATAAGATAGTAGGGAGCTTGTTTTAAGGCTTAAAATCAAATTAGAATCAGTTTTCCTCTGGGAAGTTTCAAGATTGTCTCACTATTTTCTACTAATGTATCACTAAGAAAATGTTTTATACATATATTTGCTAGAATTTATCTTACTAATATCTTCAAACAATTCATACATAATTTATGAGTAATAGCTTATCTGGATTCACTCTCACCTTTCCATGGCAACTGTCACCTACACAAAATCTTTCACTTTTCAAGTAAAAGGACAGTATTCAGCCCAAACTGAATTCTGACTCCTGCTCTGTCAGGCCTAGAAATCTGGTGGTACCTTTCACTAGATGGAGCTAGAATCTTTTCTTACCTTACACGCTGAGGCAATTACAGTGTTTGAATTATTGCAAGCAACACAAAAAATTTCATATCCATGTCCATATCTGAAATAAAAGCAAAGATACTTAACACATCACAGTCCATTCTTGCAGTATATATCAAGGTTCTAACATTTAATTTAAATCCCTTTGCAAAAATGCAAGGCACTTGCCAGGAATTTCTCACCATCATTTCAGTATTACGTCCTAAGTAACTCCTATTAACATTCAATAGGAACGTCTGCATAAATTCTTTCACATTTAGGAACTGACTACAGAAAAATCTTTCAAGCCCATTCCATAGTCAAAGCATCAGCACTGCCAAAGCCACACTAATGATAAACAAAGCAGACTAAAGCAACATTTGATGTATTCTTATAAAGCAATTTTGACGCTACCAATAAAAAACAGATGCCACATATTTGAAGATGACTAAAGAAATACACCACAAACACCCAGCCAAAGGATGTCTGTTCTGTGAAAAAAGATTTCCAACTAGAGGACAAGAGTCACGTCAGGAAAGGAAAAAACACTGTAAAAACCCTAAAAATTCTAGCTTCTTCTAGAAATTTTTAGTCTCTTTGCACAAATTCTTGTTGTAATGTAATCTCGCGTATCTGGACTGGAATTTAACAAATAGGCAGAAATGCCACACAGACTAACAGAATTAAAATCTCTCACAACACAGACTGGAAGCAAGAGTGAAATAGAGGATTAAATCTATAAACAGAGGACAAATATCAGCTAAATACTAATTGAGAAGGGGGTTCCTTTGATTCCTAACTCTGAAGTTCTCTTAATAAACTCCTTTGGTTGGCAGTGTTGCAAAGAAGTTCTTATATGGGATTGATGTTCATGGTTGTTTTGGCTGCAAGTGAAATCCCATCTGTTTAAGTAACAAATTACTGTCTGGATCCGTTGAATGGAGTCCAGAAGATTCTCTGCTGGGCATATCCCCTAGACAGACTCCCACACTCACGACTGAAGGTGGGGGATGCACTATCTTTTTGTGAAGAGTCCCTTTTTTGGGAAAAGTAACTATGCCTTCATGAGACCTTCATGGGGGAGAAGGACTGGCAGCTGTGCTTCACTGGAATGTTACTTTGCAAATTTGCTTGCATCGTACAACGATGAAGGTATTACTGCCTGGCTCCCCTTACTCTCCCACTGGCAGGAGTTTTAGCATAATACTTACTTTTAAAGCACATTCACTTTTTAAGGCACAATCCTTTCACTGTTTTGTAGTGAAAAATATTGAAAGTCAAGTTTCTAAAACCGAATATTTATTCCATGAGAAGTATAAATTTCCTGAAATTCAGTGAAGGAAAGCTAACTTGTGGAACAACTTGCATCACAAGTCCTCAGTTACTTTTGTTTTACCTCCTAAATGTGGTATTGAAGTACACTTGACAGAAACATTTTGAGCTTCTGCATGCAACTTTGATCTTGCTAAATAGAAGCATTAAAATGTAATCTTGCTCTTTAAGTTAAAATAAAACCTAAAATACTGTCTTTATCAAAGTCACAGGAGCAGGACTATGATAGGTCAGATTGACAGCCTATATAGCCTTGTGCTGTCACCAGGAAAGAGAATAAAGTTAGTGGCAACAGGAGATGCTATTTACAAGAGCATATAAGCCTTGCAAGTATAGAAGTTCCAGTACAACCCCCTTTCCTGCCTCCATACACACAGTCTGATCCCTTCATTAGGTAGCACAACACCAAAAAAGGATTCACGATGGAAAGAAGCAACTGCATGAATGAAAAATGAAGTGACATTTTCAACCACAAGCAATTTTGTCTTGGCAATGTGCAATTCATAGCATTTTCTTATGCACAGGTAAACTGACTGGACTTTCAAAGTGTCCAGACAAATAACTACAGTCATTATGTAGTGTCAAAAAGGATCTCTCAAGACTTCCAAGTGTATTACATGAAATGTTCATACATATAAACATAGATATTTTATGTCAACATTTAGGCTTTAATCTCTGCCTGCTGCATATAAACTCTCTATGGTAATTTTCCAAAAGGATAAAAAAATAGCATACTCTCACAGGATTTATCATATCTTCTCTATTTTAAAGTTTTTAGATTAGGTAAAAAAAAAAAATTAGCAAGTTCTTAATATTAAAAATCTATTCGAGCAGACATTTCAAAACCCAACACTAATCCTTCAAAATTCAGTGTTGGGTTAGAGCTGGGAATACACAAACGTCAATGACAAACAAGCTATTTTTAGCAAGTCAGTTCCTCGCACAGTTTTTCTGCTGCTATGGTAACTTGAAATCTATATTATGCAATTTCATGTTACCTCTTTCAAGATTATCCTGAGCAAAAAACCTGAAAGTCTGTGAATGCTTCACATCTTATTGCCCCTGTGTAAAAGAACCACTATCATTAGCAGCACTTCTAAAAACAGGAAAAAGAGTTCAGATAAGTCACCTGAAGACCACTGCAAAACACAGTTATTTTAATGACTGCAGGATATAAAAGCAGAGACAGCACTTCTGTAGTGGAATATCAAAGATTAATGTCTCACTAGACATGGAGAAACGTCAAAGGCAAATGAGGAAAAATTTTGGCATTAGGTCCTTTTCAGTACTTAAAGATCCTTCAGCAAGCCCGTACACAAGTAGGTGCTGAAGATTGTGGAAGTGTAACCTGATGTTACCAGAACCCCTAGTGTAAAAACAAGCTGGCAATTCTCCTTTGCAAATTGCTATGAATCTCAAAAAAGAAGGAACAAAACACAACTGAAGATTTCTAAAACCTTGCAACCTCAAAACAAGTATTGGCATGACCACATACCCCTATTATCTTTACAGTCCACAACCTCCTCCCATCAGCGTTCAATATCCCAACTGGGTTTGTAGCCATCTTACTCAGCATTCGTTACATTGGTCTAGCATTAGACACATCCTATAGAAGCTTCGGCTTCTATTGCACCTTGTAACTCTTTTAGGCTTTAGGAGGAAGCTTCTTATTTGATGCTTCAGCCTGTACTTCCATACCAGAAAGACAAACTTGGGCAATCCCAAGCATAAATACAGGCTGGATGGAGTATGGATTAAGAACATGCCCAGGAAGAATAACTTGGGGGTTCTGGTTGATAAAAAGCTCATCATGAGCCAATGATGTGCGAGTGCAGCCCAGAAAGCCACAACCATATCCTAGGCTGCATCAACAGAAGTGTGGCCAGCAGGTTATGGGAGGTGATGCTCCCCTCTACTCTGCTGTGGCAAGACCCCCCCCCCCCCCCCCCCCCCCCCCCCCCCCCACCCCCGCCCCCCCCCCCCCCCCCCGCCCCGCCCCGGTCGGGGCGGGGACGGGGAAGGGGCGAAAAAAAGAAGCAGGGATGGGAGAAG
>JANHGN010021172.1:0-22436 GCA_024605025.1 Megaceryle maxima
TTTTGCAAAATGAGAATATATATCTTCTGACAATAGCTTTATTAATATATTACTGTTTTTAAGTCTTTCATTTGTGGGAGAGAATTCTAATTCTTTTAACAGCAGCTCCTACTTTCAGTCCTGTTTCTATGGAAACAAACATTATCACACTGAAAGTTTTTAAGAAGTTATTATTTTAAAACATTGGGGACTGGAGAATTCATTTAAGCAAATTTGGAACCCACTCAAAAACAGCCATGGAGCTTAGATATAGAACAGAAATAAAAAGTTTTTGTGTTATAGTTTAGCATGTGGGTTTTGTCTTTGTTTCTTAATTCCATGATTGAAAAGAAGGATTTCATCTTAAAAAACCCCACCAAGCGATGTGTTTCTGTACCTAGGAGCATTGAGGAATTTAGAAGAATTATTTTTTTGTTTTCATCAGTTTGTGCTTGATGAGGGAGAATAGTGTTTCTCAGACTATACAGTGGTGCATTAAAAATCTTCAAACTGGGTTTGCATATGACACTTAAATATGGAGGAATAACTAAACCAAACACATTGATGCTGTCTTGTCTGTCTTATCCTTGAGCATAGAAAAAACACCACAGGCATAATTTTATTAAAAATCAGGTACTGTTTCCTGTTTAAAATAGCCTTTCAAAAACTTAGTCTTTCATCATTGAAATAAATAGTCTTATCAGTGTGAGATTCACTAAATTCAGATGTAATCAGTTTTTCCTGTCCTGCTTTGTATTCACAGACTTGATTACACCTTAATCAAGGGAAAGTAAAGTACAGAAGCCATGAGCTGAGGAATTGCTCATTCTGTTTGTTGTTTCTGCTTTCGCTGCCGTTACAGAATGTAAAAATGAGCTACATTCTTCTACGTTTCTTTTGAAAGTTAAAAGATGAAAAATAATGGAGTCCAGTGGAATTAGTTAGGGTCTTGCTAAGTTAATTTTGAAGCACTAGACCATTTTAAAAGAAAGCATTCTCTCCGCTTCTTGAACTATCTCAAGCAGCTGAAATTGGATAGTTTTGGAAGTTGTCTTCAAAACTTCTGTAAAGCATAATTCATTATTATAAAAGTGGTTTATGGTAATTTCTATATGAAACCTTTTAGTCTTCTGGGTTTTTGTAAGCTTTTTTCCCATGAAAATGAGCAGAAATGGCAGCCTCCAACAGACGTTGTTTACAACCTCTTTTTTTTTAATTTTTTTTCCTTTTCTTTTTTGCATTTCCATTAGTAATTTCTCTGGTGACTAGATCTGTGGTCACTGCAGGAGGGAACAAGGTCTACAAGCCCTCTCTTGCTCTAACATCTCGGAAAAGTATACATAGTTATAATTCTGAATGCCAATTTTCCTAAAGACTGAGCTTTATATTTTATACAGAAATCATGATACTTTTATACGAACTCAGGGAATTGGCAATTTCTTATCTCTCGTGCTGGATCATGTGTCTACAAAAGGGTGGCTTTTGACTGTAATTCCTCAAGTGTTTGTGCCAGCTTACTAGCTGTTCGAGATGTATTCTTGTTGGTAGGACCAGATAATACAGCAAAGGGTGTGGGCCATAAATTACAGCTGGGCAGGCACAAAATAGGCAGACTTTTCCCAAGGAGAGTGGTGCAGCTCTGGAACAGGTGCTCAGGGTATAAAATCTCCATCCTTAAAGGTTTTGGAGACTTAGCTGGGCAGAGATGTGACTGAGCTCGCCTGGAGCTGGTGGTGGTCCCGAGCAGAAGGCAGGGCAAGGTCACCTCCAGAGGCCTTGTCCAGCCTGTACTGCTCGAGTCTGATTTGGGAAGCACACTGCATCTTTCCTTAGAGCTTCTTTCCTGTTTGCAAATGCATGTGTACTTCATCTAAGAAAATTCAGCTACTAAATCCAGTATTTTTTTATTATTTCTGTAATGATTTCAAATGAGTTTGACTTTTCAAAGTGGTGATGCTTTTTTTTTTTTTAGCCTAAAAAATAAGTTTAACCCAGTAAATAATTCTTCAATTAAAGTAATATTTCATTTTAGGCCTAACTAAATATTTCTGATTGATCTTTTACATTCAGACATCAAACTGAAAAGTCCCTTATTTACCTAACTCTATTTGGAGTAGTGAAATTGAATCTCTGATAGATCTTCATCAGGATGTGATTCATTTATTCTGAATAAATTACCTATCAAAGTAATCTTATTTCCTATTAGTGAATTATCTAAAATCTAATTGATTTTTTTTCTATTGACTATTTTGGAATTGTAGTGGATTGTCAGTACAGGCATATGTTAGCCGGTGCAGGTCAGTGAGGTAATCGCCCTCGTTCAGTATTTCCCCTGTTGACCACTATAATGGTGCTGCTGTTCCTGGACTCTTGCACAGAAAACCCCCTTTGCTTTCTCCAGATGACCATCTACTGTGCTATAATAATGGTGATAAATCCTTTCCGATTGCCTATTGTTAAATTTCATGGTGAAAAACTTTTCCTTCCAGCAGATAGTTGTACAGATGTTGTAAATATTCTGTTGATCACATAGTTATCAGGTGTTTATATAAGGAACACGTCGGGAAAAGGAATAAAAATTGACTTGTAAAAATTAATGCTTAGCTCGTTGGTGAGTATGGTAGCATAGTAGAGTATATAGCAATTCAAGATAAAGCTTCCAGTGAAAGAAACTGTGGTAGAGAAAGGATGCATTAGAATAAACATAAGCAATGAACATTATTTTTCTGAGAAAATGTAAAACCTGTAGCTAAAAGGCTCTTTCTCAGGACTTTGGAGTATCGGAGACTACACAGCACAGGTCTTCTCAGTGATGGAACAGACTTAAGTGAAGCAAAAGGCAGAATTTAACCTAAAGAAAAGATTTATCCATGTTTTCATGATTTAAAGTATGTGAAGTCATGAAAAACATGTTGTTTCATGATACGAGGAATTACAGCATGAATTTATGATGGGGACTTCCAGGCTGCACCCCTGTGTTTTTTAGTCACCTTGAGCGACATTAGCATTTGCAGCTGTGGAGATTGTATTTGCTTTATGATTCATCGCGCTGTGGGTAGCGCTCTTCTCTCTTGTGTAGTTAAAACCTACTGCCTTCGTTGTTTTGGTCAGTGCTTCTGTCTTCAGAGGATTAATGAAATTTTGGACTGCTGAAGGTGGTTATTTAAATTACTGCATGGCTTAATAGGCAACTCAATATTACAAAGTTTTTAAGTCATTCCCATTAGAGTACGTTAAACACGGTGGAGAAATTCCATGAAGCTACATTTATTGGCATACCACTGTTTGTTGCGTGTCTGACTAGAGATAGCATGAATAAATTTTGCTTTGGCGTAACTACAGAATTGCATAGGGTGAGTAATGAATGATGTCATTTGTTGCTCTTCTGCTACAGCTATTAAACTATTAACAGGTTTTTTCTGTATTATATTTTAATCGATTGGATAGATTAAAAAATACTGCCTTGAATCAACTCCTAGTACAGAAGGCATCATTTTTATGCAAGGGTTCCCATCTAAGATTAGGCATGTGCAATTATGGCAATCACTTCTGCACTTTATCAGCAGTGGAAAAAGCAGACTGAGAGACAGTTTACTTCTGATGGTCGAAAAGAGTTGAAAGTCAGAATAAAGATATTCACCATTTCTCTTTGGAACACAAACATGCCCGTGGGTGCACCCTTTGCTGTCCTCTCCCTTGCAGACAGAACACAGTCTGTACCTTTCTAGAAAGGAACTGGTGTTTCCCTCCCCTTTTCCCCTTTGTTGTTCATTTTGTCATTTTCCCATAACATCTGTGGGTTGTATATGCTTCCTAGACCACTGATTAGAATTACTTGGTTTTAATGTGTCAAGGCAGAACATTGCTAATTATTCAGGGTATTTATCAAGTTCACCCATAGGAACTAAAAATACAAATAATGTGGTTTGGTTTGTTAAATATTAACATTTTGTATCATGCAATTTTAAGGAGCAGTGTGTACGATACTTTATATGAGTATATCAACTCATTATATTGAAGCTCATTCCTCTTTCAGTTATTTTCCTAACACCCTTTCCATCCTTTTCATCCATTCATCTCTAACATCTGGAAAGCACTGCTTTGCTTCTATAGAAAAGTCAATTCATTATTGTCATTTGGTCATACTGCTGGAGCTCAAACACGCAGGAAAAGAATGAGAGGTGTTTATGTGCTTTGTTAGTCATCTATTGTTGGGAAATAAATATCTGCTGAATGTTTTCTGGAAGCTATTTCAAGCATTTGTTATAAGAAAATACAATAAAAGCAGTACTCGCTACAAAACCTCATTAAGCTTTTCTATAAAGCAACAATAACTTTTACATCCCTTCTCTTCAAAAGACTCATAATTGCCTTAGTTTTGTTGTTAAAATATCATTTTATATAAAGTTTGCTACTTCCAGAATGTTATTTAAAAAATAATTGATATTTGTTGACATTTTTGCCCGCATACCTGATCGTTGGGGGTTTAAAAGACTGTAATTCCAAAGGAAATAGATGTAAAATTAACATAGTAAAAATAAACTCTATGAGATATGGTAAAGATATACTGGGATTTTATTACTTGTTTTAAAATGACCGGGTTTGGCAGTGAAAAATCTTATCCCAACAGGATAGCTGAGGAAACCCAGTGGGAAGAACTCTTGTGGGGTTCTGTGTTCGCTGCCATTCCTCTACCACGGTCTTTTGCCAGCTTACTCGGTTTAGCTCTGGGGATGATTCTAGATTTGGACTGGAGAAGCAGAAAGTGGAATTGCTCTACTAGTTGTATGCAGTCAATCTCCCTCTCTAACGGAAGGATGCAGTGTTCCATGTTTTAACAGGCGAGCTATGAGCAGGGTTAACAGAGACCGCTATTTGTTAGTCTACAGAGTATATGCATGAAGTTGGCCTTGAGCTAGCATTAAATATTTTAGTCATCACATTATCATCAGTACCACTGGACTGCTTATATTTAGTTTTTACGTGTAGGTTTAGACATCGAAAATGAAGGGATTGAATGCTTAAGCTAACTGAAGCAAGACTCCAGACAAGAAAAATGCCATCGTCCACCCTAAAAGAAGTGTTGGGAAGCCAAAGACACGATTCACTAGCTAGACAGAGAAGCAATCCCAGAAGTGTGAATTCATGTCTTTTGGTACTCCTTCCAGGAGGGCTGAGGCTGGATCAGCATGTACCAGTCATGGGTTTACGTACAGAACAAGCCCCAGTGTCTTGGTGTCACCGTGTGTCCCTGCCTGCTTCTGGGTTGTTCTAGCTGTGTTGTATTTCCTTTAACATCAGCAGTAGCTCCTGAGGTGAAAAGCCTTATTATTCTAATTAATTTATTCATAGTGTCTTTTTGAAAAAAGGACCAAAATCTGTGGAGATTGAGAAAAGAGATGCTACTACCAGGGGATCAGCTTGGTCTGTACTTGTCACTAGCTCACGTTCTGTAAGCCTCGCTAGCTTACAGTTTGTGTCTGAATTTCCACTCTCCAAGCTGCTCCTTTTGTAGATAAAACCTTAACAGAGATCTTCAGTATGTTGTGATTATTCTCACTGAGGCTTGCAGAAAGCTTTTAAACTTGAATTCATTTGGGTGTTGGCTGCCTTGGCCACGTGCAGTGTATGTGCTAACATCAGCCTTTGCTTACCTGAATTATAAACAGCATAATTTATGTTCATTAGTCTTCATAATTAAGGGTAAAGGAGTCTTCCTGTGAACAACACACAGGTTGAGGCCAAATAGGGGTTTTTTTCGTTGGTTTTGTTTTGTTTGGTTTTGTTGGTTTGGTTTTGTTTGTGGTTTTTTTCGTTGGTTTTGTTTTTTGTTTGGTTGGGGTTTTTCGTCTGCTAGCAGCCAGGGCCAGCCTTGACAAGGAGAAGAGTTGCCAGGGGCTGAACTCTGACCTTGGGGTGACTCTGCATGAGCCAGTCTCCTCACGCTTTGGTAGCCCTCAACTATGGCATGTATAGTGGGAAAATGTTACTGCGTATGGCTGTAATACCAGCCTAGGTGTTATTTTATCTTCACTGACTGTGTAACCCTTTCTTGGGTAATGAGATGAGCATATGACATGTGAGCATATCCTGGGTTCAGCAGGGGGAATCAGCTAAAGACTTCTGCTGGCCTGTTCACATTCCTTGGCTGGGAAATTGCAACAAATGAAGTTTAATTGTACTGTACAAGGCACGGCAATGCTAGGCTGCTGTCACCTCACTGCGACCACCTGTAGTTTGTATTTCAGCAGCACTGGTTGTCCCTAACTTGGAAATTTTTTTTTTTTTTTTTTTAAATCTAGCACATGCCTAACAAAAGTCTTTGGCCATTTATTCACGTATATATCTCGCATCCACTGTCAAACTTACCGATAAGCTGCGCGTCCTGTTGACATGGTAGGAGCAGGGGAGTTTCTCCTTTGCTCTGAAAGCTTTCACAGCACAGTAATTTCAGGTGGATGTTCAGGTCCAATACGAGCACAAGTCTCAAGATTTGAAAACATTTCTCTGTTTGTCTGTGAAGTCTGTAGTCTCTCTTTCAGTGCAAACACAATCTCTTTTAGTATTTATTGAGTGTGATATTAAATATTGTGCTTATGGTGCTATCTCAAATATTGTATATAGCTGGAGACTAAAATGAGAATCACATCTAGAGACTTTATAGCTCGTTTCGAATTCAGTGCTAAAATAAATTCACATGCAATTTGTGCAGTAAGTCACACGGAACAAAACAATACCATGAAAAAATACCCTGCAGTATTAATTCATGTGAGAAAGAAAACTACTGAGCCTACTTCTGCACGCCAAGCGTACGTTTCCTCGCCGGAAGCATGGGATGTGTCGCTCCAGCTTCTGCATTCGTGTTTACATTGAGCTATAAAGTACAAAGGGAACCACTGCGGGAAGCAGGCTAATTATGTTGTTTCCTAATGGACTTATAATGTCATGGAACAAAGATTCCCTAGAAATACTTCACTAAATAATTCTAGGATGAGGTGCTACGTTGTTGTTGTTTTAAAAGTCTACTGTTTAAGCAGCTGCCCTGCTCTGAATTGGGTGGAGAATCAAGAAAGGCGAATATGGAGTAATTCTCCATACTGCTTATTTTTTACCTATTTGAACACTCATTTGTTGAAGGTTTTTTTCCCTTGAAAAATAACAGGCAGAAGGCAATTTAAATACTGTAATATATCTTTGGTGATGATGTATTTAAAGCAGCTGAAAGCAAATAATTTGAGCATGTAGTAATTAACATTCTGATCCCAGTAAGAAATTTGCATATGCTGACCCTCACCATCCAAATGTAGCTCTTAGCAGGTATGAGGTCTAGTTCTAGTTTCAGCTGCAAAGGAAGAATTTTACACTTTCCTGCATTGAAATTGCCAAGAGAATCTACAAAACAGAAATGTCTGCATTTCACTCATAGCAGTTGTCATATCACCCGTTGACGAGTCCTCAGCAGAGAAGGGGAATCAGGAAAAGGAGAAGAGACCCATGGGTTGAAATGAAAACAGATGTAATGAAACAGCAAAACTAATAGCAATGCCAACATAAGGTATAGAAGGTTATACTCAGTCATGCACCAGTATGTGCAGTATTTTGAGAGTGCACACGTGTAAACAAAAGATACCAAATTATACAAGTTAGATGGCAAATTTGAGGAATGGCAATTTCATCTACATGTAGCCCATACCCTTTTGCCGGCTTTGTTTTTCTTTCCTGAAAGGACAGGTTTATAATGAGCTTTATAGACTAATCCCTGGATTTTTTTAGACATGTTAATGCCTCTGTTTACTTTCTGGTGTCATTAATGGATTTCAGATGTTTTCCAATTTCTACATAAAAAAAAATTATTCATATTATAAAATACTCCTGTGCCTTTATTGCCAATTGCGAGAAGATGCTGAACTCTGTGTCTTGTTCTTGTTAGAGAGTATTACCTAGCAAATAACTGAACTGTTTTGATGTAGCATACTGAATATGATATAGGAATACTGAAGTTACAAAGGGTTCTTTTCTCAGAAGTGGCATCATCTTTCTAATAAAACTTTGAAGTTATAAGCTGCTTTTTTTTTGCTGTATCTCAGTAATGACATATGTCAGATGTTGTCTTCCCTAAAACTCTGCACTTGTGATACTCAGTTTACATGAAATGGTGCTGCCTTGTAGTGTTTAGCTTAATTCTGAAATTAAGCTCATCTGTGTCAGCCATTAAGTTAATCTTGCTTGACAGAGATGCAGCATCTCTGAGTAAAATTAAAAACAAAACAAATACTTAAAACTTAGTGATGCTTTTTGGATATCTAAAGATAGAGTAGTAAATAACTAGTTTAGGTACTGCTCGCTTTCTCTTCACCACTTTTTTCCCTCTAGCTAGACTTGAAGTGAACAGCTAAGCCTTTTTGAAAGGGCACTGATGGCTATCTAGAGCTATTTTAAAGCTATTATTGAAGATAATGTTTACTTCGGTATCCATAAGCCAAAGTATGCGTAATGCTTGCATTTAGAAGAAACTTACTGCCATGCCATCATGTGATTACAGTCTTTCCTTGGTTCCTAGGGGTTAATTCATCAGGGCTCTCTAACAAATAATAAAAATATTTTTTTCAACATTTTCTCTCTGCTGTGGTATTGAAATACCAAATAGATTCAATGGTTGGGAATCAGTGTATGGATTGTGAGGTCTGACTGTGCAGAATATGTCCACAAAACAAAATGCAAGTAGAAATCAGTTCTTTGAATGATCCAATAGCTGACTTTGTGTTGGTTCTGCCCTGCCCTACCAGTAACTTGAAGTGGCTTAAATTTAAGTAGTTAATGGAGTTGTGCTCATGTTGCTGTGATAGTTGACAGTCCACGTTGGATTTAGTAGCTGTTGGTCACCTATTGACTACCCTTTGAGGAGCTGTGCTGTACAGCACCCATGTGAGCTGTGGTGGAGCTTTTTGTTTATTCTGCAGCCTCCTGAAATCCCCAGGCCTGTTCAGCATCTCTGAAAAGTCTATGTGGTATATCAGAGCAGGTATTGCTATAGCACTCATTTCTGAATTATACCATAAATGTGTAGCTTACTACAGAATAGATACTAATGAAAATAAATACTGCATTTAGAAACATAGTGCAGTGAGTAATTTTACTGTAATAGGGCTTTCTGAATATATGGAAGCACTATTATCATAGGGTTTAAAATAACTTGAAATGGCTGACTATTGCTTCTGGTATTTTTTTTAATGTGTTACCAGGTTTTTTCATTTAGATTCATAATACGTGTTTATGCAAGTTCTCAAAATAGTTGTGTTTGCAGTAAAAGATCTATTTTGTGATAATATGTTCACTTGAAATAGTATCAGAGAAGTCTGGGAAAAAAAAGAACACAAAACAAGAAAAAAAAAAAAACCAAGAAAAAAGAAAACAAAACTTAAAACTGATTTATATTAAGTAGTTCAGTCTAAGCAGAAATGTTCTTTTCACCCCTTTTCTGGTACAACTTGATATAGCATACTTTCTTGGGGTTTTTTAATTCTGCCTTCTAAGAAATAATGTTTTATATTTAGAAGCCCCTGTGTCTGAGGAGCAACATTACATGCGATATATGAACTTTAATACAAGCTAATTGGTTCTGATATAATACAGTCATGAGGTGATATTCAGATAGCATTGCTTAAGCGCTCAAAGGCATCAGTGCCAATCATTTGGTCCTGGGCTGAACATGGCTGATAAACTGCTGTGTTCACCTGGGGAAAGCAATACAGATCGCTGGCACTATTGATTTTAATGCTGAAAAGCAGGAAAATAATCTCTCAGGGGAGCTTGCCCTCTTAAATATCAACCCAAGCATTAAAATTACACCTTTATTTAGTATTAGTTTTTGAAGGGGAACAGAGAATGGCATTTATTCGCTCTTTAAATCAAGTTACCGTGTCATAGGTGGCATCATATTCAACAGCTACTTTCTATGTCTGTGAAGGGGCCCACAGACACAGCAAATTTCTAATCAAAACCAACTGCTACGAGTTTATTTAGACACGCATCCATTGATGTGAACGGAATGGTAACTGGTTCTGAGGCAGAAATATTAGTGGCAAAACTCTGCAGTAAGATGTTTAGTGTTTAGGAGGAAAAGGGACAATGAAACAATATATGCTTAATTCACCATGGTGGCAGGATGGAGCTAATTAAGTTATAATTGTATAGTTATTATATGTATAGCCTGGAGGTGTGCCTCAAACAGGTGAAGGCTGCACTTCCAGGACTGGAACTACTCAATAGTAACTGTGTGTTTATTTACATAAAGCTACGCGATTTCCACTTTTTGAAATTACGATAGAGGGTGGCAAAAAATGTGAATGGCGTCTGAAGCTCAATATATTTCTCACCACCACTGAATGTTGGTTTTAAAAGCCAGGGGTTTAATATGGGTACTTTTATTCAATTTTGTAGTAGTGCTGATTTCTCAGACAGTGAATGCAGCAAAGTGCTTCTTAATTGGAAAAGGATGTTGTGTTGTAAACTGATCATAGTAATGTGATTTATACTTCTCTCCTTTCACAGAGCAATTCCTGTGAAGAATTAAGCTTCTCCAGCAAGTTGTTAAGCCTGCAGAGTCTAGGATGTTCCTTACCCCTCAGTATTAATCCAGTTAGTCCATCCGTAGCATAGATAGATAAATGAATGGCTGTGTCGTGTCTGCCCTGCTCCTGCTGTGCTGTAGGATGCAGTTCTGTGTAGACACAGCATGTGTGTATAAAGCGGCCTTAATACTTGGTTCCTTTGTTCCATGGTTTTTCTAACCATGTTATGAAAATCTGTTATCTTACAGACTAGAATTCCAGGAGAAAGTTATTCCCAGACAGCCTATAACCTCATCATTTGATTGCATTTGGTGAATAAAGCAAACCATACGTGGAGGGAGGGGATAAGGTGCTGTGGGAACCAGTGACTGAGTCAGCTCCAAGCAGTTTCCCACGTCTGGGAATAATGCAGTTCATCAGCTTGTTCAATTCTATATTAAAGTGTTAAGTCATGGTAATGGGCACCTTACTAATATGCACAGTGCCAGCCATTGCCTGCGGAATCCCAAGTGCATGAAAGAAGAAAGTGGGGCTGAATGGCATAGCTGGGCACCAGGGAGCTGCAGGAGGACTGTGTCTGACTAAGGAGGAGTGAGAGTTCAGCCACTACAGCTACAGAGCAGTGATAATTTTGTATCGTCTGACTTTCAGAATGTTGTAGCCTTTTGGATGAAGTTTTTCCTTACATTTAAACGAATTTACTATAGGTGGTGGTAGTGTTAAGGGATTAAAAACATTTCACTACAAAATGAAACAAAGTACATGGGGATGAGATACTGCATTGCAATGAACAATGAGAAACAAAAAAATTCTCGTCTGCCTTTTAAATTCTTTTTAAATGTTGTACCCTATCAAGCAGAAGAAAGGTAATGCTGCAGTATTTTTCTAACAACTAGAAGAGCAACAAAAAGAAGTTTTCTTTTGCTGCAGTCAGTCCCGAGCCACAGTCAAGAGGGAGGAACGGCTGGGCAGTTAAGCCAGGGGAGGTGCTTGTATTAGTTTCTGGTCCCCGCAAGACACGGTGCCCTTGGAGGTGGAGATGGGGCCTGTGCTTCTGTGTCCCAATACAGTCTGAGATTGTTTCAGCGTGGTGCTTCTGCCCTCGCGGCTTCCTCTGGGTGCATGAGGAATGTGGCCGTTTCTTTTTCTTCAGGGTCATCAAACACCAAGGGCACCAAAAGGCTAAGTAAGCACTGACCACATCGACACGGTCTTGCTTTTTTTTTTTCCCCCCCACATGTGGAACAATGTGTCTGGAATCAGACGGGATTTAAGACTAGAATAAAAATCACTTCTGAATGCAGTGGGTTTGTTCCTTGTAGCAGTGTAGGTGAGAGATGTTCATATTTGTGCTGTGATTAGTTAGTTCCTGGGAATAGTTTAATGATTTTTGGTTCTGAACCTTTCCATGGAAACAACTCTCCATAAATCCATTAAATTATTAATTTATTTGTTTAGAATAAAAGCATGGGCTTGGAAGTACCAAACTAAGTCTACTGACAGTATCTTTCTGTTACAAAAAAG
This sequence comes from Megaceryle maxima, assembly GCA_024605025.1. Lineage (NCBI taxonomy): Eukaryota > Metazoa > Chordata > Aves > Coraciiformes > Cerylidae > Megaceryle > Megaceryle maxima. Next base: position 12,075 of record JANHGN010021172.1, read on the forward strand.
ATGACACTGCCAGCACTCTAATCAGATTCTGAATATGAATGAGTATTCTCTAATATGCAATGTATATTTCAAATTTTCAACCTGAATATTCAAGCCATGAAACAGTAGCACAAGCTATGCAGGCAAATTTCACATAGAAAATCACATTCATTGGAGTTTAAGTACCAAATCCAGCAAATACTTCAGTGTCTAGCTGTTTGGTGTTTGATGTACAGGTGCTCTGAAGCTTTGCAGAAATGCTAACCACATGGCTCTCTGCCTGGAGGTTGAGAACTTTTTGTGTAAGGGTCTGATTTCAAACCCATATAATGGTTTCATCAGATATTCAGAGAGTAATGTGATAAAGTAATGGTTATATTTGCCAACCAGTAATTTTCAGTCGCAGCATCTCTTTGATCTGTTAAAAAAAATTCATTATTTTCAGGATGAGTGCAATAATTTTCATATAAAACATTGAAAATACTAATTCATTAGGGTAATCAATTACTACAAAACTTATCTGATTACATAAAGTAGTTACTGTAATGAGTTTTGCAGCTTGAAATAAAAATAATCCCTCCAAATCAGCGTGAAAAAAGCCCACCAAGATAACCTATTTGATTACATAGCCTTAAAAGAGGATTATGGAGATACAATACATTCTGGTGCACAAAAGTCAGGACGGTGAAAGCATTCTGCATAGATACCTCTTATTTCTTCATGGCTCGACTACTTTCTGTGAGGGATTTAATGAACTTTTTTGTTATGTGTATCCCAGTAGCTTTATCTCACTCGGGATTTTTGTTTGTTTGGAGGGGTTTGTTTGGTTTTGGTTTGTTTTTTTGTTGGTGGTGGTTTGGGTTTTTTGTTGCCTGTTGGTTGTTTTTGGTGGTTTTTTTGTTTTGTTTTGTTTTTTATTCCTGCTTTTCTGCAAATAATTGTAGGTGCCCTAATAACCATCAACTGAAATTATTTGAGTTGCACCCACCATATGAAATTTCCAGAATATCATTTTCTCTTCCCGCTTGCCCGGAGGGAGAGCCGTGCAGGTGTCTGCGCAGGCACGAGCAGGGACACGCATTACCTGCCAGCACCTTGCACCTCTCTTAGAGGTACATCACACCAGTTAGTTCCTGCCTGGAGTCAGCAAATGTTTGCTCTATAAATTGCAGATAATTAAACTTACAATTGATCGTATTGTCATCGTACTTCAATTCCTTCCATGAGCTGGTTTTTGAGAGTTATATACCAGTCTCGAACAATGATGTGGGAGAAGTGCTCCCTTAAATGTAGAAGTAGACTTTATTCTCTCTTCTCTCTGGTGCCCCAGACCAATTTGGTATTTTGAATAGGCCTGAGCATAGGAAAATATCAGTAATTACAGGTCTGAGCGTCTATCATAGAAGTCAAGTCCAGAAACAGGTAGAGACAATCATTTCTTAAGCTTACACTTCTGAGGCTTCTCTTCATACAGCCTGTGAAATCTGACAGTTATTTCAGGTTTCAATATTTCCATCCTTGATTTTACTAGCAATGGAAGATGCTTTAAAAAAATATGGTTAAAGATTTAATACTTAAAGACACTTAAAAAACCCCACTGTTTAAGCTTGGTTAACATACAGTTTTGGTCCCAGAAGTTCCCCTCTGTTTTGCTAATAGAATTTGGGCTCTATAAGCATTTTACAGCTTATGAGAAGCTTCTTATGTATAAATAATACTTTGTTTATACAATTTATTTTTGCAATGTTTTAAATAAGAGAGGCAGCAATATATCTGTCAGTTTTGGTGTAAAGAGAAACAGCAAAAAGATCAGTGTATTTAAAATGGAAGCTGTCACTGCAGAGTGTTTAGGACAACTTTGGACACCAGAACTTTACCTACCAGTTGTCTTGGCGGATCATTGCTCTTACTGTGAAGATACAGCACCTTGATGTCCTAAAATCTGATTGTGTCACCAGCACTAGTACTCCTGAACTCCCCATGATCCACTGGATTGCTTCTTTCATTCCTGCCAGGTCCTTTAGAGTGTTATGAGGCATAACAATTTCAGAGCAGAACATTTTTCTCGTGTTCTGTAGGTCATGGTAGAGTGAGGCAATGATTTTACTCACAAATGTTTTGTATATGCGAATTTTCTGTGTCTTGGGAAAGTTAAAGCTTATCCACCACACTATTGACTGGCCCATGGTGATCTTCTCCAGATACTTTCTTGGGTCCTAGGAGTAATTGTTCCTGTGTTTCCTAGTGTTAAACAGGATGAGTCTAGACAATATAGCATTTGAAATGAAATAAAGTGAGACTGTAGAGTTGTGTACATGAACTGCTACTGCTTTTGGTCTACTGTACATTTGGAATGCAGTGTTCACTTTGGAAGGAAAATCTATACCCCGAGTGTGTTTGACACTGAGCTTGCTGGGATGCACTGTCACATTAATTCTGATGTTTGTTGGGTTAGATGATGCTGCTTGACCTCCTACTAAAATGCAAAGATGTGTTATAGCAACAGAGCACCAAAGCCTGAGTTTAATGATGCTTTAGATAGGTTGTCCATCCTTTTATTCAGCTAATCCTCTGTTCTGCTTTTTCTGCCACCTTTTTAATTATGAGGTCAATGAAAACATCAACTTCTTGAGACAGATAAAGGACCGAGGCAGAAATATTTTGTTGGTCAAGGTTGCTTTCAGAGTTGTTAGCATTCTACAGAAAAGCAGAGATTGATGTGGCACAGTCTTGTAGTGTGATGTTTTGAATCGGACTCATGGTCTACTTTTTTTGTACTGAGCATTGCTTGCTCGCCTTAGAAGCATTCCATATGGTTAATACATGAGCCAGCTCACAGGTCTTTCTTCCTCTATTACTTTAATTTTTCTTTGCTAGGAATAATATGCCTGCACATCCTTAGTACTTGGCACTATTCTGTTTCTCTTTCAGTCCTAGACAAGAAAAACAAGCTGAAATCACAATTAAATATTAATAGCCTAGAATACTGGGGATGGTAAAACAATTTGTTCATTTTGTCATGGAAAATGGAGATGTTTATTCATTAGTCACAACCTTATGAATCAATTGTTTAATGGGAAATTAATCTAATTTTTTTACTTGGAAGAGTAACTTTTTGACTTTCTTTTTGTTTGATTAAAATCCAGCTCTTCTAAGTACAAGAGAAACTGTATGCACTAAAAGCCACCATGTCATTTGTATGTATATGCTTAATCATGTATAGAGAAGGGACAGAGTATTTTCACACATGCACCCAACAGTAGAACCTAATTATATTGAAGAATAGAACCGAATGAACAGTTCACTCAGGCTGCACAAAGAGCTTTCAATGCTTTGTCTAAAAAACATGCACAGAAAATTAGTCGTATTAAGAATGCTGTTTAGAGGTTGATGTGAGACCTGACGTTAGTTCAAGTCATGGCTTGACTTAGTGTTGAGTATTCCTTCACTCGACCCACTGCATACAACCCAGCCGGGGTGCTGAAAGGGGTCTGAGGACTTCATTTCTTCAATTCTGGGCTGCTTTTTGCAGTGACTTTTCTAAACAGGAGCATACGAATGTCAGCTTGCCCTGCCTTACCTCCAGCAGTGCTAAGTCCCTGTGATAGTTCCCTCCCCTGTGCTTTCCCACAGCCCAGGTATTTTCAGCTCCAATTCATATATGCTTCCAAATCATCATATCCCTCAATTCAATAGCATATCTTTTCCATACCAATCCTGTTGGGTTTTCAAAGGCAGTATGCAAAGTAATCCCTACAGAGGACAGGTTTTTGGCCAGCCGCAGTGCTTCCCAGCACACATTACGCTGCTGGTGCTGAAGGTGTGACCCAGTTAACAGCTGCAGATTGCATAGCTATAGTTGAAATTTGGTCATAATTTTGGATCTTCATTAGGAGATTTGTGATCTTATGTTTTCTTTGACCCTGGTGCTGTTCCTTTATATTGTGAAGTCAGGACATTTCCTTTTTTCTTTTTTTCCCCCTCCTTGCTGCCATACATCCGTCACTCTCTACATGCATGTAGGGGCTGTGCAAGAACAGCCCTTTAGTCAGAAGTTTCATCACATCATCCACAACTAGATAACCCTCACATCACCTTTCCTCCCACTTGCTGGAGACTTCAGACTGCCTTGATCCATCTTACAATGTCACCATGTTGGGTTAAACACATTAGAGAATCAGCTTTCCTCGGTGCCTTGCTACCAGCCACTTGTCAGACTGGCTCTGAGGCCTGGCACTGGTTCTGCAGGGCCTATTTGTGATGCAGTGTGCTGCTAAACAGGCTAAAAAAAGAAATATTTTTTTTTTTCTTTTACTATGCTGTCATAATTATATAAGTATGATTTACCAGTTGTTTTTATAAAATCTTCTGAAATGTATTTGATAGCAAAATGGAACGCTTTGTGGAATGAGTTATGGCCTGATGATACGCAGCCCTTTTTCCTGAACTGAAAGTTTTCTAAACTTTCAAACCCACATTTAAGCTTTGTTTTGACTTGATAAATCTTCAAGGATAGATGTATCACAGAGAAATTGTCTCTCTATGCTCGTGTTTAACCAGCCATTCTTGTCAGTAAGAGCATCTTTGCTAAACAGCTGCATAAACATTTGGGATACTATTGTTATCAGAGGAATTGTCCAAGTGTGCATGTTTTTAAAACGTACCATTACGCTTGGATTGATAGCCTGGGAAGAGAATTTTGAATCCTGTATAATACACAATCTTAATCAGCTGTCACGGCATGTCAGCCACTTACTTGTTTACTAAAGCAGCATCTTAATGAAAAGAGGAGTTGGTTACAAATGATAGAGCATCAGGAAAATACTCTTTTCAAACTAACCTGTGAGCTAGAGAGGCATTATAAGCTGGTGAGTGTTCCCTGGGTATTTGTTACAGAAGATACTAGCAAGTGTTGCACTACTTACTACATCCCTAACTTTTTTTTAACATAGTATAGGGAAGAAAATAATTTTGAAAATAATTTCTTCTGCAGTTCCTTCCTGTGATTTACATTTCCAATTATGCCTGTAAAGTGAAGCGAATCACTTCCGTCTGTTTGCCATGCCATTTAGTTGGAAAATATTTTCTGCTTTTAAAACGTGAATAAGTTTATGCTGTAGAAATTTCTTGAGTCAATAAATGCTACTGCTTAACCACCTCTCCTCTTCGGAGAGCCTGGGCATGACCTCGCTGGTTTACTGCCACCTTACCATCCAAGGCCCACCTGGGAATTGATAAAGCAAGTTCTTGGGTCCGTTAAATCTGTTTGTGTGTCTTACTCGGAGGAAGACTGATGTACAATGGCAGATCTGGCTGACTGACGGCCGCTGTGGAAGGAGGGAGAGCATCCAATTAACCAGCAAAGTTTCTGAACAGAACTGGACAAATTGTTCCAAAGAAACTCGGGAGGACACAAAACTCGACTGAAATGTAGTTCAGTGAGGTTGAAAGGCACACGAATGACCCAGTTTACAATGCAGCTGGGCCACGTACACCTGAAATTATCAGTGTCATGCCCAGCTGCATTTCAGCTCATGGCAAGTGGTGCCAGGATTTTGGCTGAAGCTTTCTGCATGTAACTCGGGCAATTCTGGCTAAAAGACAAAACTTTAAAATAATTTGAAGGCTTCTCAAATTTGGGGCAAGTTAACTTACCAGTTTTCCAGCCTTATTTTATCTCTGTATGTACATCTGAGGCAAAACTGAACCTAGTCCTGTCCCTCCATCCTTTGTCCTCTTTGCCTATCTCTACCAGGAGGTACAAAGATTATTGTTTGATGTATAGTCGGATGTATTAAAAACTTGTTTTAAGGATTGCATATTGAGGAGGAAAAAAAAAAATTAAAACATGTACGGGTGAGATACTAACTAAAGATCCTACCATAATGTTCTCTCAATTATAACAGTTCATCCTTTATGCATTCTTTACCCCGGCACTCGATTGCATCAGATTTTCATGGGAAATTATATAGAGTGGATTCTCATCATTGCCTTTTTTGTTGACTTTATCATGGATGTGCTTGAAGAAGGAAAGGTGTTTGCCAGTTGCTCTGAAGGTGGAGAATTTCAGAGATCTTCAGACATATTCAGCAAATTAGCCAAGTCAAGTGACCAGTCTCCTGTGTTAGGAGCAGAGTTCTAATCTGCAAAAAGAAGTCTTTTCGGTTTTGACAATAAGGCTCTCCTGGTTTTCTTCTGCTATTATTGTGTGTGTGTGTATAGTTAGAGAACGTAGAATTATACCTGTCTGTAACAGTCCTTACTGCATATGATTAATGCAAGATCAAAGATCAATAAGATACCAGAAAATTCTGAGAAATTTTCATAGCTTAAAAGTCAGAGCTGGGATTTTATGCTATAGCAAAGATGAATAAATCTGGGAAGCGGAAAGCTTTCCAGAGGAATTATGTAAATTAAGTGAAATGCTCCAAGTAAGATTTTCCTTTTTTTTTTTTTTTTTTTTTTTTTTTGTCTGATTGATCTCCTCAGAGAGAAACAAGACACATTTTATTTCTGAGCAGTTTTTTTTTATTTACATCCACTCAACTCATTAGCACAGTAAAAAAAAGATCTTGTGCTAGAGCTGATGAAATAATTGCTGCAAGCTGAATGTTTAGACACATTGTACAAGTTAAATGTACAAAATTCACCCATTAGATTCCCTTGTGCCCCAATTTGTTCTTCACTCCCAATTAGGAATTTTCTGTAAAACAAACAAACAAAAATTCCTCAAGGACCAATTCTTCAAGGTCTTGAGTGTACTGAGGTGGTGAACATCCCTTGCTTCAACTGAAGTCATCTCTCAGAAGTTCACATTTGTTCAAGCTGATGTGCTGGAGTCTCCTAATAACCGTTGAGGTGTTTTGATGTTTGTTCTTTATTGTTCTTCTTCTCACCACCACTATTTATGTTATTTTTAAAAAAATACGCTTGCATTACATGAGACTGTTTTTCTGTGGCACAGAGTTGGTTTCTTGTTATACATTTACACACAATTCATAATGGTCAACAAGCTAACAGGCTTTTGGAGTCTATTCAAAAAGTTTGTGTTTCTCCCAAGTAGGTCTGCAGTGGGTCCACACCAGTGTGGCAGCTGGGGGAGGGCTGTTTCCTGCAGCTTTGTCCCGTCAGTAGCTCAGTGTAAGCCACAAGCATGTTATGAGCTGCAGCAGCCCCCGCTAGCTCCTGCCTGCTGCTCCAGCTTAGACTATCGGGGTGCTTAACTGCACCTTTCATGATTTTCACAGGCTCTTCTTTCTGAAAATTTTGAAGTAATTTCAACGAATTTGCTGCATTTAACACAGATGAGGCTCTAGCCACAGTGAAAAATCCTGAGCTTCTGCAAAAAAATGGTATTGAGCATCCCCTGCAATGGGAGGAGGACTTGGTGTATACTGGGCTCTATATGGAACCCTACTAGCAATTTTCTTAGCCCTTTCTTCTTCAGAGAGACTTATTTTTGATAGTATAACTTCTTTGTTTCTTTTAAATTGTAACAGTAATGGTTTGGGATGAACCAGTGATAGATGTGATTCTACATATTTATCCTCTGGGTCGGTGGAAGGTGAAATATTGGGTACCATTTTGCAATTATGCTGCTGTCGAGTTTAGGTTTTATATGGTGAGAAGCAATACAATATTTCAATAGGAAAGTATGTGCTGGAGTTAAGTGGGTGGAGGGGATAATTCTGATGAAATGAAACCCCTATAAAAGTCTGTGTAAAACTAATTCATCCTCTGGAATAGCTGCTGCAGTGGACCGATGAATTTCGGTCGCAGCCTTGAGGTTTCAAGAGGAAATGAAGGGAAGTTTGTTCTTTGCCCAGAACCACCCAGTAATGTTAATCGCTGGCCTGACAGAGCAGCAAAGCAAACTTTAAGCTTTAGACCTCCTTTTAATATGATGATGTCAGCAGCTCTGTGGCTTCTGACAGGCCCTGTAGCAGCAGCAGATGGGGGTGATGGCTGAAATCATGTGCAAAGGACGACGCTGCCCTGCTTCTCGTGCCCTTTGTGGAAGGTACCTTGCACCCACCTCTTGTACAGCACAGCTGGTTGCTCTTGTGTTCTGCTGAGGACATGGCTGTGCACAGCTAAAGGGTAACTTGTGTGTAAACCTGGGATGCCCAAAGCGCTCTTCCTTTTGCATAAAAAGGCAAATTAAAGGAGGAGCTTAGTGAGTTTGGAAAGGAGGATTTTTCCCATCAGCAAAATGACTGGAAATAAATGGATTGATTAATTAAAATCACTGTCTCTACTCATGGAGTAAGATACTTGAGCATGATAGATACATGGTGAGTTATTGCACTGGATCTTTGGTCCCTCGCTCTGAGAATTAAATGTAAAAGTCTCATTCTCAGTCTCAAGGCTGAATACAAATCCTCGTGAGCCTGTCACTTCCCCAAGCCTTCAAACCTTTCAGCGAGGCCAAACTCACAAATCCCTTCCCTTAACTTCCCGTTTCTGTGCTGCTGCTGCTGCTACATGTGGAGTTGACTCCATGAAAATTTACTAATGTGAGACTTTTCCCAGGCTTCCTGCAAATCTCCCTCTCTTACAGTGCCGGATAAAATGTGTTGACAAAAAACTAAATGCACGTTGCTTGCATGCTCGTTAACCATCACAGGAATAATTAATTGTAACTATTCCCTTTCGTGCCAGACGACTTATTACACATTGGAGAGATAATATGAATTGTTTCACCAAATGCTAGATATTTATTTAGGGCTATGTCTTTAATTTGGAGGCTTGTTATAAAGTGTCAGGAAATCAGTTTATATCTATTTATATCAAGGTAGTATTTATAAACATTCATTTTGCAACAGTTCTTATGGAAGGTTTCCAAGTGATTATTGGATGTTTCCAGACAGAAACATTTTTCTTCCCCAACAAAGAGACAGAGTCAAGACAGTTGTGAACGGTTCAAATCAAGACATGCCAAGAAATGTAGTAGTGACTCTATTCATGGAGGAAGTTGCATGAAAAACTAAGGAAAAGAGCAGATTGTCCTTCTAAAACAGGAAACGAGACATCTTTTTGAGACAACCACTTTTTTGGTTTCACCTGGGAAAAGTATTTTACAGTGTAGGGCAGCAGTAACAAGGAATCTGAACCTGCCATAGGCAAACGGGTGGGGATCAATGCAAGGGAATGGGAAGTCACATGTGGGAAGACAGAGTTCACCCAGAGTGAAGTTAAGAAAGGAACCGGCCCTTGTTGCACTCAGCGCAGAGCATTGCTGACGACGGAGATGAACGGGTGCTGCGCACTGCGAGAGGGTGTCATGGGACTATGAGAGAGGGCCCCTCGAGAGCAGTAGGCAGATTCATGGATGCTTCTCTCAGTTATTCCCTGGTCTTATATTTTTATTGATATTGTAATAAAATGTAAGGTGGAAACCAAAGCCTAGGAATGTAACGTGTATTGTAAAGATGGTGGCTTTGCCTGTGGCTGCATTATCAGTCCAGGATCAAGCCCCACTGTACAGGTAGCCACGTTAACTGTGACAGAGCTTTGGGTGGCTGCAGTGGGACCAAGTGCTCTCAGCATTCTGTGGAATTTGAACCGTGATTCTGGTGTTGGTTTGCATTTAGGATTATTTTCACGATACCAGATTTGCCCTTGTTATCAGCCCTCTACAGACTTTTTGAGAAGAATTTTTAGTTTCAGTTATAGCCAACTTGGTCAAATGCCATTTGTTTAGGGTTTTGCTTCAGCTCTTAGCAGTATCCAATTAGTAGCATGAGGCATTTAACTTCTATCAGTTAACTATGGCTTTGGTGACCTACAATAAAAATTTTAGCAGAATCTCTATTTGAAACTACTGCCAAGTTTCCCAATTTTAATGAAAATAGTAGGGTGAGGTGGAATAACACGGTAACTTTGCTGCTTGCATGAGTAGATTGAACTGCTGTCTCATCCTGGTGCCTTGAACTTCGCATGTTATTAGAATGGCTTTCACTTCTTTGATTTATATGTGACTTTAGACCATAGTTTTTTGCGTGAATCTAGGTTTCAGTTCTGTGTTTTATTTTTAGACATATTTCCTCAGTAATTGAAAGCTGTGATGGGGCACTAAGGAGAACAGTAGCATAAAAGAATCAACCTGCAGTGATTCCAACATTTCACTTCTTTGAAACATCAGTTGGCTGCACGTTATATAGCAATTTTGCTTTGAAACATGGGATTTCAGTCTATAATCTAATTACTGCTGATTTAGAAAGTAATTTAAACCAATTTGAAATTAGTATTAATGATTTTTCAGATAAATCATCTGAGTAACAGGAAAAATGGATGCTATTTTTCATCGTTATATGGTTGCTTTAGTTGTATTTGTTTTCTCAGTTTTATTCATTTGTTATAGTTTTCAAATTACACTAGTAA
>JANHGN010021172.1:31517-95509 GCA_024605025.1 Megaceryle maxima
GGGATCCCTCGTGGTCAGTCTGGGGTCCCCTGTCCTGGCCGCCCCTCCCTGCAGGTGCTGCCTTTGCCTTCCTGCACCCCCAGCGTGGGGCACAACCCCAGCAGTGGCCTCGCTCCGCACCCCAGCCCTGGGTACCAGCTCTGCCCATGGGGTGTTCTCCCTGCTGGGAGCAGCCCCTGCCTGGAAAGGAAAATCACTGCCCAGAATTAGTGCTGTTCTCACTCAAACCAGGACGCTAAGTTAGTTCCAATATCAAGCCATGGGAAACAAATCTCTACCTTTTTCCCTCTCCTCAGTAAAAGCCAAGTTCCTCAGGCTTTTCTCACCCTCTTGGCTCTTTCTACGTGGTTTCTTTCCTCTCTTCGAAGACCTGGAGGGAAGAGTCATAGTTCTACCCTGTGCAGTCTCTGCCTTGGCCCTTTGCTGCACTGTGAAAGAGACAGAGGTCGTGTGTGATTTCAGAAGAGCTCAGAAGGGTTTCATAGCCCTTACAGGGATAAAGAAATTTTTTTTAAGTAATGATGCAGTAGATGTTATTGTCTTGAATGGTGTAAGAGGTGACACGCTGAGTGTACACACCAAACTTTCTACCCCTTCACAACTGAACGGTGATGAATTGATGATTTTTTTTCTTGTCTTGAGCCAACATTTACATGTCCACAAAACCACCGTGTCTCTTGACGCAATTTTCAGCTTCAAGAGCAACTAAGGACTAGATATAAAAATAAACAAATAAATGATTTTTAGTGACGAGACAAAGCTGTTGTTGCAAAGAGAGCTGGGAAGGCTTCATTCGGATTGGAACCAGCACTAATGCAAAGCCTGCAACAGGAAAACTTTATGTCGAATACAGTTCACAAGTGAAGCACCTCTCTTGGAATTAGTCTTGATGGCAACACTGTGAAGACCTAGGGGAGTAATTCCGTACCATATAAAGTTGTTTATGGGTCTGTAATTAGACAGCAATCAGTCAGTGCTTGACATTTTAGCACTTCAACCGGCTGCAATGCACAAGTACCAACTTCAACCACAAATCCCTCATTAAACTTCCAGTAAAACGGGATTATTGACTGTTACGACTTTCAACATGCATTTTATTATAAATAGTAATCAGAAAAGTGATTGTACTTCATGCTATAAATATGCATATTTCCTCTCCATTTTTTTAAAGTCTTTAGCTGTGGTATGATACAAATTAAGTAGGATGAAGTCACGGATCTTTCTCCTTAGAAATAGTACCTAGTCCTGTGCCAGTTAAAATATTTAGCTTCATTATAGAGAAAAATTAAGATGTGCCGTGGAGTGAAACTACAATGGTGAAAGATTAATTAGCTAATATTTGTGGAGCTCCAAAGATAAATCAGGGCGTGTGGTGTGTGTGTTAAGTGTTACTGCAGCGGAGTTGCTAAATGTGCAGTTGAGAATCAGTTGGAGGGTTGAATTTTTTCCCAGTTCACTCACTTCATCAGAAATCTTCCATATTGTGAGGCAAATAAACTTACATGGTAATCTCCCTGGCACTAGTGGATCAATACTACTCAATTAGTTTAGCTCACACTTCTTTCACAGTCCATTAGTGCCTCTAAATGTCTCATCACACTAAATCCTCTGGGGGGAACTGGATGGAGAATCTTCTTCATTTACAGTTCCTTGTCTCTGCAAGACAGAAAATTGAGTGTTTTGGGGGCAGTAGTGACCAGTGAAGGAAAATTCCTTTTGTAAAGTGTCCCACACCTGGAGCTAAACATCCCTCCAGGCAGATCCCCAGCTGTGGACTTCTAGATAGAAGAGCTGTAGCAGTGTCTGTGTGGACATCTAGGGGTACAAATCAGAATGTCATGGTTCTGTCAGGTCAAGCGCCAATCCAGTACAAACTCGCTGTTTGACTCCATGATCTTGACCGGCTAGTTTGACCTGGGAAGCCTTACGTGGGGTCAGGAATGGCCTGGCCTTACCCTGCACAGAGCCAGCACCGAGACGGTAAAACCGCCTCATCTTCTGTGTTTGCATCCCACCTAAGATATGGTCTTAGACTTGGGTCAGGTGTTTACCGAATTTGCATTTCCAGGTGTTCTGGGAGTCATCACAGTTGTTGAGGACAGGGACAACCCTGCAGCCAGTCTATCCAAGGAGCAAAAAGGGAGGTGTAAGAATGGGACTTGCAGGCAGCACCGAGCTTACGCCAGCCAGTGGGTTAGGTGTGGATAACCAAGGTAAATGAATAAGCCTCTTCTAAAAAGGAGAAAGAAGAAGTGGTGACATCTCGTTATACATAAATTACCGTCTTTCTGGAAGACATTTTGTCAGTAGTATTTTGTCATTTTCATGTGGTAGGATATGCAGTAGCCTTAAAGTTTAATTTAGCCCTTTCCTTTTTATCTATCTGTGATGTAACCAGATTCGATATGAACGAGGTCTGGTTTCCCCATCTGATTCAGCAGAAGTCCCATAACACCATCTGCTTTGCTTTGTGAGATTTCTCAGACCAACAGCCTCCTACAGGCGACTGGATTTTAGAGCTTGCTGATCTTTTTCTCATCTACTTCATTACTCATCAGCTACAAACTTGTAACTTTCTTTCATTCAGATCTGAGAGATTGCCTTTTTCTGCTACTATTGGATAATCTGTAAAAGCAAGGTTTGATTTAATAGTAGCAGTAACAATAATAATTCTTCAGTGGAGGCTGTGTCCTTCCACCTAACAGGGTGCAGTAGCCTAAACCACTAGGCAAAGAAGCTGTAAAAGGAACGTGCAGTTCTGAATATCAACCCGGTGATTCTTTTCTCAAAACCCACAGCCATGATATTTTCAGTATTTTAATGTAATTTCTGTCATCTAATTTGACATGTTGTCCACAATGTCTTAAAGAGTCTGTCCCATAAATCTGAATAATATCTTCTCTGAATTCTTCACTTAATTACATCTAAGTAGCAGCAATCCATTTTGACAGTGATAACATCATTTTTCTCATTAATTTCACTAGTGTACCTTGCAGTAAATTACTGGACCTTTCACTATTGTCCTTGTGGCCACATTTTCAGCCTTAATCTAGAATTTCCCAAAGGAGTGCTTTACTGCTATCTTCGATCTCCTGTATTTACTTTATTTCAGCATCAGAGACTCTGCCATTTAGCAGAATTCCCTCATTCTCCTCTCTCACTCTCGCAGCTGGAAGGGAAGGGATGTCAGTTTTCCAGTCTATGAAAAAGTAAGAAACAATTGATACTGCCTCCTGGTTTTGTTTAAACATCTCTTGTGCTGCCTTCTCAAAAAAGCAATACAAGACATTCCCTCAAACAGAAAACCTGCTTTTGGATAATGCTGTAACTTTGGGGGATATTTTATTCATGTACAGACCCGTGTCTACTCCAAGTCCCCACTAGGCTTTGTATCCCATCACACAGCCACCGTTCTAGGCACAAATAGGGAACGTACTGTAACTAGGGTGTAGACAGCTCTCCCTTTACTGTACATACTGTTTAGCGCGCAGCTGGAAATACCTGTGCACGTTTCTCCATGAGACTAGACCTCTGCTTCCAAACACATTACCATGTACATTTTGTTAGAAATGCAAATTTTAGTGGTAGTGAAACTGCTGTTTTATTGTGATGTCCTAATACCATGTGGAGGGTTTGCAGAAAGCTTAGCCCCATGGCAGTGTTGTATCAGCCGGAGGAGCTGCAGGAGAACTGGGCAGTGGTGCCTTCATGGAGAACACCATCCCTCTGATGGTGCCTTGCTCCTCTGTGGAGGATGGAACGATCCATCAGATTTCCCCAAGGCAAAACTTGCACCTTCTGTGTGGCACCAGCAGAGCTCGGTTGCAGCTGCAGTTCCCCGCTGCGGTCGTAGCCAATATTGTAAACTAGGACACTTGTGAATATTTCAGTTACTTTTCTGTTGACGTCAGAGGAGGAAGTTCCAGGTTGCTGCATGATAAATAATGAAGACCTGTGATTTATTTACTATTTATATACTCTGTGTTTGTCAGAAGTAACAGCACAAGTGAAAAGTCCTGTGTCACCATAAAATTTTCCTTAGCTCATCACAGCAGCAGCATAGCTCTTTGCTTCAGGAGGGTTTGCAAAATTTTAGTCTCTAGTTCTCTGAACCTCTGCAGAGATGTGTGATGCTGCCACGCTCGTAAATGATGGAGATACGTTATCCAGCTCCTTTTGTGAAACGGATTGGAGAGTTGTGCTCTAATTCTGCAGTCAGGCCTGGAAATGCCTATAACTGCAATATGACTTAGTATGCCCAGTGTGACTTACAGCCTTTTTTACATTTTTAAGAACTCTGGATCTGATGTACAATAAAATAGGAACCATTTATTCACTCTTTACTTATTAGTCAGATGGTGTAGTCTGATGTTATGGGAGAATGTGTTCATCTTCTCTGCTGATAAAAAGGCAACAAGATAGATGAAGAATAAATGTATGATCAGGGAAATTGTGGTTTCATCATTTCAGACAGGGATCAGACTTCTTTTCTGCTGGAGAGAAACCCCGTCTTCCTAGAGGTGTGTAAATTCATTTAAGCAATCCTCTGAAATGCCCATATACGCTCTGTGCCACAGATCTGTAATGGGCCATAGCAGGAAAACTTGGGTGTGATCACAGATTTTCTAGTTACACAACATTTTGCGTAAGACTTACTGCACATCTGACTCCTGCTGCTGGAATCCTGAAGGAGACATCTTTTCCAAGAACTCAGAATATTATAAGTTACTCTACCTTCTTTTGTTCTGAAATAAATGCAGTAAATTAACTGTAGTTTTCTGTAGTTTCCACTTCCCTATTGGTGTAAATAGCATTTGCTGTTTCCCTCTGGAATTCACTCATTTTGCTATAAGCATAACATTAGTAAGGGTGTTTCTCTTTGCCTCTTTCATATTCCCATGCTTTTCCAACTACTTTGGTGTAACAAAGCATGGTCACAGTGTAGACCAGCAGGTTCTCTTATCTGATGGGTTTAATACTTGATTTATATTTTGGTTTGGGTTTTTTTGTTGAGAGACAGAACATTGAGGGAACGTAGTTGGAGGTTGGGTTTTTTTCTCTGCAATTGTTTGGATTTTCCAGTTTAGATATTCTGTAACAAAGGGTTTTCTTGTGAGTGTCTTTGTTCATCATTGGGAACTTGGATTCTGTAAGAAAGAACAACTTGACATTTTTTGCCTAAGCTTGCATTTTGTCACTTAGTGTCAGGTTAGGGAATTTTCTCATAGTAAATAACAGCTTTCATCATAGTAATGGTTCAGATGGGTATCTAGGGACTAGATCTGAGCGCTGGTTTTGCTTATTTTTCCTTATTGAACTTCTTGCTCAAAAGATACTTTGCCACTGTTGGCTGGTCTGCAGGCTCTGATAGTACAGACATCTTACAACTGCCTGGAAACAGCCACTTCCTTTCACTGCTTCTCAAGAACACGTGCTATCATTGTCACAATTACTTCATGTTGGTGTTTCTTCTGGATTAAATAAAGTTGGATCTTATATTGATCTAAAGCTACAGTGCATGTGCTGCCACTCTGCAAAGTGATGACTTTGTAAAGTGTTTTTTAATGCTGCTTTATTGCAGAGCAGATTTAAAAGTACGTTGAGATTACCACGTTGTCTGAGTGGCCTAGAGCCACGGCCATCTGGACGACTGCTGTTGAAATGGGCCACCTACGAGGTCATTTTTGCCCCACAAGGTGTGCGTGTCATGCAGGGAGGTGTTCTGATAAATACTGCTGGCACCCACTGTGCAAAGAAGGTGGCAGATGAAAAGAGGCCACCAAAGTCTTACTCTCAGGTGAACTCCCTGGGGAGGTTGGCTGGCCATGTCTCCATCACTTTCCATTAGCCCAAGAGAAAATTGTTTTCTCCCGGTCAGATATCCTCTTTATTTCCAATGCAATTCACTTGCTGTTGTATTCCTGCCTAATTCACTCTGGCTGTATTCCCTGTGTCCCAAAGTCTGCATGACATTATACCATAAATTCTTCTGCCTCTGTTAAACCTTAATGAGAAGCAAAACTGGCTTGAATTAACCAGGTCTGACTATATCAATATTTTAACAATGTAATTTATGACTATATGTAAAAAGAGACTTGTAATTCAGCGGATTACCCACTATTGTGTACGGGGGGAGATCTCATTATAACACTTTAATGCCTTTCAAGGCTTTCTGAAATTGAGCTGTCCCACAGCTGTTAATTCAGAGTGGCTTCAGAAAGCAGACTTAAACCACCATTCTCTCTGCAGCAGTGTACTAGTCTTTCCAAACTGTGAACAGCAGAACTGTCACTACCTGCGACAATTGTTGTGGCATCTTATGGCCATCTCTTGGCTTTCACTTTTGTGATTGATTTACCGTGTCTTTGAGCATTTGAATCTTAGTGAAAGCACAGGAGACCTGGAAAGGCAGAAATTTCACTCTCAAGAGTCTCTTTTTCAATCCAGACCTAGGCAGAAGTTCTGAGGTGTCCACAGCACTGGTTTTCCGTAGTTGGTAGGATTGTACTTTGGCACTTGGCTGGGAACAGGGCCAAGCTTATGAAATGCTTCTTGCAAGCCAGAACCCCGACTGCATCAGCAGTTCAATGGACAAAGTCTTGTGAAACCTGCAAACTGCAGACTTTTGCATTCTGGCTTCTACTTCCATGCACCCCAAATTTAAAGAGGAAAAATACCCACATGTTAACAAGTGCAACTGTCATCAAGCAGCACGCAGTTCGAAAAACATTCTGAATGGCTGTTGCTTTGAAAAGCTTTTTTCTGTGTAAACATTACCAGTCGAATCAGCTGTTTACAAAGGATGGCTCTGATCTGAGCTCAGCACAGAAGGCTTCAATCCTGTGCCTGAGTCTTTCTCTCCAGAGTAAATAAAAAACCAAAATATGTGAATAGGGGGTATTTGGAATTTTTTGTGTCTTTGGAAGTGCTTTGATTTGATGCAGTCAACGTGGGGCAGTAAACACTTATACACACTGGCATAACAAAAGCATAGTGTAAGATTAGGGTTTCTGGTTCCAGAGCCTCGGTGAACCATTTAGTTTAGTTCACAAGGTATTGCTTCTCCTGCCTTACTTCATTCTTAAAATAAACCTGTAAGATAGCACAGACTACTCCTGAGGGCTTGTAAAGTCTCTTTTTGGGCCAGCTCCCTTTTCCCACTCTGATGTTAATTAATTAAAGAGCAACATTTTTTTGCATTCTTTATCTCTGAACTGATCTCATGTCAGGTAAGGAAAACTACTGAAAATGTATCTGTGAGTGAGTTGGTTATATCTACCCATCTAGAAGCTGCAGGACCAAAAATATTCCACATTATCACGCTGCAGTTGTAATGACTATTTTAGGAGCTAATATTGTCCTGTGGCCTTCCAAATGCAGCTGCATTATGGACTTGGATTGCTTTGAGTGTCTCTGAGTTTTTAAACATCTGCTTCTCCTTTAGTGACATCCATTTTGTAGGACTGTTGTTACCTTCTAAAGTTACAGACAAATTCTCTGTTCAGTGAGTATCAGCAGTATTAGTAATGAATATAGTTTTATGAGCTGAAAATACGCTGTGCTGCCAGTTAGTATATTAGAGTAATTTATAATACAATTGACCATCTGCCAGTGATATTCTAGGATATTGGCTGGTCATATCAATACAGGTAAATACTGCCTTCAGTTGCAAGCGCTGTTCTTCAGAGCGTAATTAATTTTCTCTTGTTTGTGCTATCTGTACGGCCCCACAGCTTCTCTCAGAGCTTCTATTAAGAAAATAAGATCAGTTGCTCAGTCTAAGTGCTGTAATTTTTTATAAGAGAATGTTAATCTTATATGCTGACAATAATACTGTAGTATCTTGGCCTTCTAGTAGTTTAATTAATAAACATACATCTACTCATTTTGTCAAAGCAAGTTTATTGGTCTAATGAAATAATGCTTTACTGATGAACAGAACTCTCCAAATATTCAGCTTGGTTAATTTCTTAGCATGAAAGTGGGGTGGATTTCTTTTACCAAACAGGTTATTCTAAGGTGAATTTAATGTGGGGTTTTTTTCTCAGCAATACTTTCCCAGATAATTATTTTCCTAGTTTTCATCTTTCAGTTCTTTGGGATATTGCAGTTGTGAGCTCTTTAAGGTTTTTAAAAGGAGGTGAGTGGTCACATTTTCTATTTGATTTTTCTTAATGTGAATTGATTCCACACTGTTCACAGACGCACTAAAATGTTGCTCAGAATCGTGGGCAGTTAGTTGAGTTACTTTTACCCTAAATTGCCTTTGCTGCAGATAATTTGTAAAGGTCAATAAAAGATGAAACTTCAGAATATTATTTAGCAATATTGTGCTTTGTCTTTTGGATGACACATGGTATTTTCCCAGGTTAGAAGAACTCCTTTAACACAGAGATAAAACAAAAGTGGACTTTGGTGTTAAAGTCCTAAAATGTTTCATGAGTCCTCATTTGTGCAGGTAAACCTGAGGTATTTTCTAGTGAAAGTATATGGTAAATTTAATTAAGTTATAATTCAGATTATTGTCATTCCTCTGTACGTCGTTTCTCTCTCTCTCCCATTCCTGAAGCTGTTTGATGTGTGGAGGTGAGAAGATGGGAAGGAACGCTGCTTTTGTGAAGCCTGGAGGGAAGTTTGCTGTAGTTACTCATTTCTGGGAACACCTGTGCACTGTTGGGTTTAATTGGGCTACAGCTGGTGCTCCTGATGTGTGGAGCGAGCGGGGCTTGGCAGCCTGGCTGCAAATCTTGACATTGTGTGTCATTGTCTGTTTCCTAAGCTATTCCTGTACTTCCCTTCGTTAGACAGTGTTCCCATTTTTAGGGGATTGCATTCTCTGTCAGCCAATCTAGCTGGTGTAGGGACATCAGCGCGATGAATGGTGAGTGTATTGCACACCAGCACAGAACAAGTCTACTGAACACCCGCTGAGTTTAATTGCTGTTTGGAGAAGTTGGGTGGTTATCTTAGGTGCATTGTAATGAGGAATCGCTGATCAGCATCTTAAAAATGTTGAGGAGAGTTTTATGTAGAAAGGAGAGGAGCTACACATTTTCTGGCTGTGAAAAGTGTGACTGAAAACAGTCTACCCATCTCCTGTCCTAAGAGATTCTAGAGGACTGATGGAGTGAAGGAAAGGAGGAAGCAAGATGGAACTATGCACCAAATATGCTGATCAGAAAGAAATAAGAAAACAAAATCAGTTTATGATTAGCTTTTTAGCTATGGGATGTATTAACTTGAGAAATGGTAATGCATCTAATAGTATTGAACTTAAAATGTAAGAATACTTTTGTTTAAGGGTTGAATAAAAAGTTGAGTAAGGAAATGGAGGTACCATCCGCTGCGTGTAAAAGGTGACCGGCTGTTCTTATTCTTTCACACATTGGTGCCATAGGTTTGCCAGCTGTTTTACACATGCAGTAAAATGTCACTCTTAAGGAGTAGACAGTGGTCCAACTAATAAATCGTTTGCCAACTTTTGTGGTTACATTAAAAGCAATTCAAAGCACATGGCACCCCCTGTGCCCCCTCATGGAAGAGAGAGCATCTCTGGCATGGCTGAGGTACATGGTAAAGCAGTGGGTCTGGCTACTGTCTCTGGTCTGCTGAAGAGCAAAAGCTTAGCTTGTACAGTTGAAATAATTTCAGCATCAAATTCCTGTGGTGGCCCTGAATTACCACAGACGGACTTAGCCATTGGCACTTTTCAAGGAGATGCTGCCAAAGGACCAGCTGCTTCCTGTAGGAGACCTGCCATCTGGAGCTTAGAGAGTGATCCCTTTGATAGACATCTCTGGCAGTGAATGATTTGCCACATGTAATTTTTCCTCATTTCCTTTTTTTTTTTTTTTCTTGAAGTTTTGGAGGATTTTATACAGTAAACTTTGTGGAGACATGGTAAAAAAATTCACTTCTCTCTGTGTTGACAGTGGGGAAAGTTATCAGATCAATTGCTTGGGTTTTAGCCTTAAATAACTGAAGTGCAAAGCTAGAAATTGTGTCAGAGGACTGAGGGTCATGTCAAGCACTAGCAGCCAGAAAGTATGTGAGCAAACACACTTTGATAGAGAGGAGGTGAACTGATTGTGTTCTGGATAGGAAGCTATTGCGAAGGATTTTGTTCAGTGTGTGTTTAAAGACTTAGGAGAAAGAACTTGAAATGTGATGAAATCCTCTGTTGAGCTGGAACTGCCAAAGAAAGCAACGAACTTGGGAGTGATTTAGACAGGCTAAGTTGGATAGATGAATTTCCAGTTCCCCATAGAGAAGTATAGAATAACAGTAACGCGGGATAAAGGATGTAAAAGGGGAATGTGCACATACTAGGCAGAAGTTAATAAACATTGAGCAGGATGTCAGTCAGGAGATAGGAGCAGATGCAATCGTACAGTCTCTGTGATAGAGAGCAAAGAGTAACGAGGCTGCATTCTCCT
This sequence comes from Megaceryle maxima, assembly GCA_024605025.1. Lineage (NCBI taxonomy): Eukaryota > Metazoa > Chordata > Aves > Coraciiformes > Cerylidae > Megaceryle > Megaceryle maxima. The sequence goes on from JANHGN010021172.1 coordinate 41,954, forward strand.
GGTGGGTCTAACTGCTGGCTCAAAATCAGATCTAATACAGATTGTGGATCGACTTCTTCCTAACAGGGAAGACCTATTTTTGAAGTGCTACGAAGAGTGCAGAGATATTACAGAAAAGTAAGAGGGAAAGCATGATACTTCATGAAGTAATTTCACATGACCTTTTCCTATAGTTTAGTTCCAGCTCAGCTCATTCTGAAAGGGTTCCTAGGGCATAGCAGGGTCCACACGGTGGGCATCTCACTGGGTAGCCAGGTGGTAGGTCACGCACCTTTCCTCAAGAGCAGAATGAGCTCCCTGGGAGTTTCTGCTCCAGTTCTCTTAGCTGTAATAAACTTTAAGGCAGCACAGCCCTGAAACATCCTCTTGAGCAGCAGGCAGCTGTCTGGGAAGAGCTGGTCCTTTTCAAGGCAATTGTCTGGCAGTCAGTGAGGGCTGGAAGCAGGAGGGCAGAGCATTTCAGTGGATGCAGGGGTGAACCAGCCGACTGTGACTATTTTGCCCCATGATTTTGCTTCACAATTTTGCATCTCTATATCATCCCGACTACCAAACTGGAAGTTACTCAGATGAAGATGGCTCCCTGCCATGAGTTAGAGTCCTAACACAATAGGACTCTTTTCACAGTGGTATTGAGGAGTTTACAGAATTTGTGCTGAAGGAATAACACTGAATAAAATTTAAAGCCTAATTTTACATGGCTTTCTTTTCATACATAGCCCTCATCTGTGATACAGCAAAATAAAAAGCAATTAGTGCAGTTAATTAAAATTAGATGTAGAATTTAATTACTCCATTCTCTGGAAATGCTGTTTATTTTGCACGAACTTTAAAACAAGAAGGAGACTTTCTTTTGTATACAGGTGTACCAAAGTTACTGGGAAGCGAGAGAAGATTCACTGCAACCTTGTTGTTGAAATCTTCCAATTATAAACTCTTACACTTTTGGGTGGTGTGTGGGCCTGGTATAGGAAAAGAATAAGTGGGTATTTACAGATGATAACTCACTAAGGAAATTACTTGTGTCACGTGAGGGCAGCTGTGCAATGCTGAAATACAGATGATGGGTTTGGAAGTTGAAAGCAGAAAGCAGTACTTACTGTAAATGTCTTTTCAGTGTGTGAGATATGAGAAATACCACTCCATGAGTGTTGCCCCTGAATTTCAGTCCATCTGGATCTATCTGTCCGTGCCAGAACAGGGGCCGAAGCCGATTCTGCCCAAAGTCACGGCCAGTGATGCAGTAGTCTTACAGTGATGTCACATTTCACCACTGTAACTTAGGCTGCGGTTGGTGCAGTTTTCAGAGATTCCCACCTCTTGTTATCCCTGCCTGCAGAAGGGTTAGGAGCAGCACAGCAGGAGCGGTGGACAGAAGAAGATGGTTGGATGGCCATGGTCTCTCCAGCAGTGCTAAGCAGGGCCGGTGTGCTCAGGAAGGAGTTTTTGTGGCAGGGGACAAAATTCTCATGCCTTGTGTCCTTGCTCTTGTTAAAGAGCAGCATCTCCTAACACGCGCGTTTGTGATGTTCTTGAAGAATCACAAAGTCAAGGCAGATGTCTACGGGGTCTCTTGTAAATAGTCTGGAGGCTGGTGGAGCATGTTTGGTAACTGTGCCTGTATGATTGCCCAGGGACTTATATCCTGCCCTAGGCACTGGGTCTTGGCCGCAGTCAGAGGTAGGATGCTGGGTTGCCACAGCTTTGCCCGTTTCCTTCTGCGTTCTGTTGTTCATAAGCAGCAGGCAGGAAACCTGGGAAATCTCTGTGATAGAAGCAAACTGCAGTGGAAATTAAAAGGAACAGTAGAAGATTTGAATGAATGAAAGCAGAAGTGATCATAGTATTTTGTTTTATTTTTTTTCTTTTTCCAAAATGATGCTTCAGGTGGACTTTCAGAAGACATACGAGTGGGCTGCTGGTGGAATGTTAGGACTAGGCCTGCAGCAGAGGAAATTAATGCAAATCAAAGCACCAGCAGTATGGACACAGAAAGCTAGTTGCAGCTGAGAAATTTATAGCTCAAAGATAATTTCTGACTTATTTGGATTTGTCTGGGAAAGCGATTACAGAAGTGGAGTTAGGAATGGAATCTGGAACTTGAAAGTAACAACTTGCTCATGTTGTAAGATTGGTTATCTATATTTTTATAGAGAGAGTTTGTTAGGTGTAGTTCACATATTTCCATTTCTTATACTAAGTTTATGGCAATAACAGTTGTTTTATTCTAGCACTTGATAACTGCTTGATAAAAAAGGCTTTTCATTGTAGCAATTCATCAGGTTTTCTTTTCCCTTCAAGCTGATAGAGTAGGTGCAGTGTTCAAGATGTTGTGCTAAGGGGAAAAAAAAAAAAAAAAGCGCCGTTCACCTCCTGTAAATAACCTAATAGTGTTCTTTTCCCTCAGAATTACTAGTAAGGAGAAGATTCTATGATGGTCTTACAAGATGGGTTTTGGAACATCTGTTTTCTTTTATACTTACACCTCAGACCTACTGTTGCAAAACAGGCATTCTTCACTCTAAGTGTTATTAGTTGATGCTTAAAGGTTCAATGAATAATTCAGACCCTTTACCCTTCCTGCTTTGCTGCACACCTATTGAGCTCTCAGAGCAGACTCATATCAATAAATTCTGACTTGCTTTACAGCTCCAATTTCATGCTTGGCCTTTTCTAAGATACATACAAGCAAAAATAAATAACTGAAAGAAAGAAAATATCTGTACAAATTGTTTTAGCAAACCTTGTGCGCATGTAATAAGCCCTTCCTATCCCGCCTAAATTAAAATGGATTGTTAAAAGGAGCCTGCATGTTTTTGAGCAAACCCTGTTGTGTTACAGCTGTGTTACAGCTGTGCATCTCTACCAAAGTGTGGGTGAGAGTTCAAAAACACCGTGAAGTTGCAGAGTAGCATGGGCGCAGTGTTTAAAGGCCATGAGCATATCATCGTGTACGTACATAAAGCATATATTAAGGTGAGAAATGGAGCCACTGAGTCCCACGTTTAGGAGGCTCCATCTCTGCAGGGGTGTGCTTAGAGTGATTGTGTGCAGGTGGGTCATCTGCATGTGCCTTCGCTTCTCTGTTGTGACAAAATACGAACAAATTTCCCTTACCTTTAATTGTCAACGGTTTCTGCAGCTTGCTAATGCAGATAGTCTTTAGTTCACTACAGCATAATTATGTGCTGAAGGGGAAACAAGGGGCTTTAACCTTTTGTACAGAGGAGACGTCCACACTGGAGTAGCGAGGACTTTTTTTAGTAAGCATAATGTGAAAAGTGGTTCATTTCCTCAGTGTAATCAAGATAGTTGTATCTAGTTTTACAACAGAAGGCAGAGATTTCTCCTCAGATGCCAGAAGCATTTGGGGAATCTAAGTGCCCTTGCAGACAGCAGGATTTAAGGATCTAGATTCCATGATGAGCCTGGGTTTAATTCTTGTAGAAAGGTGGATGATAGGATTAACCACAGCCATGGGAAGCAACTGCATGTGGAAGGGTTTGTTGTCCTCAGTGAATAATAAAAGGTGTTTAGCATCGTGCTACTTAAACTTGCCCTAATTATGAGTGTTTATTAGGAGTGATTGCCTGCAATGATTAAATAAAAAAGAAATATGCTCCTATACTGAAAGAGATTATTTAAAAACTTCTTCCCTGTGAGCTTCCTCGCTATTGATTTTGTTTTAGTGGAGCAATCATTCAGACTCTTCTAAAGCTGAAAATCCATTGTCATTTAAACTAAAATTTCTGTTTCTGCTCAGTTACCAACTTGTGAGACAAATATTTTAAAGTCATAGTTGTTCAGGGGAAAAAGAGGATGTCCCTTTCAAAAGCACTGTTTGTGAAAAATAAATCTTAACAGTAGTTGAATATAATCAACTACTCAAAGTGTAACAAAATCATATTTTTCTTCTTGTGTGATGAAACCAAAGGGATTTGATTGTCCTAAAGAAACAAAACCTCCGGTTACAGATAAGCTGCCCGTAATACCTGCGGATTTGTGGGACAGTTGTTTTGTTCTGAGTACTGCTGCAAGACATTGGCTGCTAAATTATTTGCTAGATCTCAAGGTATATTTAAATATAAGGTTTTGTTCTTCTTCTTCCATGTGAAGAGCATATTGTTGACAGATGTTGCTAGGAAAAAGTCTCTTCTAAAGCACAGCTACAATTGGAATAGTAGGAGTGCAACTTCTCCCAGTACAGCCCAAGAGAGAATTTCTTAGTATTTTCCTAAATGGAAAGTCTTGGGCAGGGCAAGATAACGTGTGAAGCTTATTTCTGTACTAGTTCACAAAGCTCAGATGAGCTCATTTAGGAATAGAGTGTACTTGCTGTAATTGGACTTGATGAGCTTGGAGGTCTATTCTTGCCTCAGTAATTCTGAGATTCTGTGTATTTAATGTTCCTGAGAAATGATTGAATGGTTCTGTTTGCCAGTTGTAACTTTCACCGAGACCTTATTTGACAACACTGCCCTTGCCTGTGTATTGTAGTGGATAAATCAATTGTTACTTAGATAAAAAAATATCAGGGTTACATTAAAAAATAGGTACACGTTGCTATGAGATACCACATAAGAACTTATAAAAATTTAAATTTTTGCTCGTACTCTTTAGGCTAAAAATGGGAGCAGCTGTGCTTTTAGTATCATTGTCTAAATATTATCTATTATTAAAGCTTGCTTGCTGCTTGTCTTAGTGATGTACTCATTTGGGGATGACAGTGCTGAGATATTAGTCCTCTAGAGCGCTCCAAATTGGAAAAAATACTCCATATAATGTAAAATTTTTCAAGTCTCCTAATTATCTGGATCTACCTAGCATGTCCTGTCAGGTTGGCACACTAGTATGCTTTTTTTTTTAAAAAGTATTTCAGTGAAAAGTGACTACAGCATCACTCACATTACCTAATTATATTCTGCTGTTCATATCTCATCAAGCGTGCAAGTTGTTGGGACAGCAGTTCCAAATGATAGCAGATGGAAGTCACTATTTTTATAACTATCAATAGTTAATTTACTGTCATTCATTATTCCTCCAGAGGTAGAAGAAATAAAAGAAAGTCAATAGATCTAGTAATACAAAAAAACCTGCAAGGTTTTTGCACTGGCTTTTACTACTGGTTTTGTGTGATTGATCTTTTTATCCATTTAATGACATCAGTGGAAGCATAATGCGATCTCTGTTCAAAGAGCTGTTTAAAATTATTATCCTCCAAATAACACAAGCTTTTTGGAGAATTACATTATCATAATAATCTCCTCACTTCTCATGATTTGTGTCATGTTACTCACCTTAATGCCCATCATATGTATAGGTCAGGTGGAAACACGTGCCTGCAATAAAAGATGTAAACATGCAGTTGTGGCAACAGTCAGAAGTTACTCTCTTCAGTGAGTGCATGAATTTAATTTGTGTTCACGTTTTTAACCTCATCTCATTTTTTGTTTGTCTATCTAAAACTTTGTATACATTAATAATTTTCAGTAATGCAGTTGTGTAAATCGTGTAAATGAAGCAAATGAGGTGCTTTAACCCCAGCCTGCTGTGGTGGATAGCCACGCTCGCGCTGCTGCGAAACACTCCTGCTGTAGCAGACACGCTTCTTAGCACCACAGCACCGTGACACCCCTGTAGCGCTGAGCACACCTTCACCGACTGCCAAGAGCGGTGTTGCATCTTCTACGCTGTCACCCAAAGAGCACACAAGGGTGTCCTGTTTGCCAGTAGCTAGGAAGCCTGTGGCATGTTCACTGTTGAAAACAAGAAATTGTTTTTCCACATGCAAACGACTCTTGAGCATATTCTTTTCTTCATAATTTAAGAATCTGAAAGAGTTCCTCAGATGCATGAAGAAGGCAGTGGCCTGTAGATAATGATTATTTGGCGCTTACGGCTTTTGTATAGAACTGGAACTGTTTCAGTGACATTCCTTTTTCATAGCTTTTCATAATTTGTTGATTCTCTTAAATATAAAAGAAGTGTCTGGCACGAATGGGTAGCCATTCAGGTATCCGTATCCTGATTTCCCTTGGTAGCTTTCATGCAGTCAAAGATAGTTGCAGGGATTATGTTTAGACTCAATAAAACAGTTGAAGTTTTGATCACTGGTTCCTACTCTGGGATGCAGGACATCTAATAACTGCTCCTGTTGGACCGAGTCTTTCATCAGATGGTGGGAAGGATTTCAGTTCATGACAGTCAGGTGTGGGGGTTTTATCCTTGGTCTGTGTATGGTTTTCCTGGTGGCATCTCTCCCTAACAAGCTGCCTACCAGCACTGGGGTTTCCACACCCGTGCGTACTTCTCCATATCTTCCTTTCTAGAGGAGCTGAACAATAAAATGCCATGGAAGATTAGTATGAGGGCCAAACAGAAGATGTTGCAGTTGGCACAGAAGTACCAGTTTGTTAGCTAAGGCACACTTTCAGTATGCTATACAGACCTGCCACCGTAGCTGGTTTAGTTTGTGCTTCCTTCAGCACCAGTCAGTGCTTGAAATGGGTTTTGGGTGTGGGGTGAGTTTGTGCATTTTTACTGGAGCATCTCTAATTCAAACCTTGTGAAGCTGGAGTATTAACCTACAAGTCTAAACGTAGCTGGGCAGACAGTATCTCCGTTTTCATTGCACAGCAGAACATTGTGCTACCCCATTAAATAAACAAACATTTCTACTGAAAAACGAAGGCACATAATATTTTCGGACAAAACCACTTGTTTTCAGTGTTCTAATAAAAACTTAAAGGAAGCAAATGCTTTTGTATTAAAAAAAAAAAAAATCAAAACCAAGTTTTCCTTTAGAAAAGTTTCCAAGATATTCATTAGCCTTCATTTGTATTCCTTCATTCCCATTGACAGTGCCTTGATAGACTCACTTAATCTCTTTGTCTTTTTTCCCCTTCTGTAAAGGCAGAGTAGTCAGATTTAATTCTATCACAGCGTTACAAGGAATCAGAAAACAGCTGAAAGGAAGGATATTTAAAAGTAGTAAATAGTATAACTTCGTTTTAAATGTCTTTGTAAAGTGAAAGGCTCAGGTTTCAAACGTGCCCAGAACTGGGAATTAATGAACACCTTCCAGCGGCAGAGCTGTACCAGAGTCACGGCGCTGGGCTGTATTAATGAAAACCGAAAGACAGCCTGATTCGAGCGGTTGTGGTTCTGCTATTTGTTTGCATTCATGGCTTAATGATGCTAGAAAGAAATGGTACATTTCTCAGTAAAATGCATCTAGCTGAGACTTAAGCCAGCGTTACATTCAGCTCTGAAGCAAGTGACTGTGTGCTGTGTGGCTTGTTTGAAGCAGTGCTAACCTTTGAGATTCCCTGGGGGAAAGGGAGTGTTATTCTCTTGATTTAAAATGTATTACAACTGTTCACATGCTAAGCAACATATGCATTAGAGAGATTGCTGTAGGCTCTTAGGGAAGTTATGTCTCTTACACATTAATATTTTTCAAGTACCTTTGTGAGCGTACCTATGCATTCTGTCCTTCTTGCAGGACTTGCTGTTGTCAGCTCCCCAGGCTGGGAGAGGGAAGGGATAGGAAGAAGAAAGCTTTAAAGATTAAATTTGCTAATGAGGAGAAAGTGTTCTATTCCAGATACCTTTTAGAAAAGAAGAATATAAACAGTGATTTCTGCAATGGCATGGACATAATTGCGTTCTATAGGAACACAGGACAAGAAATAAGTATATCAGGTTTTGAACACAGTGCCCTGAGAAAGGCTGATGGTGCCCGTGTGCACCAAGTCCCAGCCCCACACACAGGACAGGTGCAACTGTCTCTGGTGGTCTCAATCCCTGTAATACAAGACTCAAAGCAGAACTTTGAACATGCCCCTAGGTAAGAGGACAATAGTGCCACTAACGTCCTGGGTCTCTGAAGCGGAGGTTTCTGCATTAAGTGAAACTGCCTTAAATGCCCTATGGCATGTACCAAAGTCCCAGAATGTTGCTGACCTAATGGGAGCAAAGGAATCCCTGCTGTCCCCAAAACTAGCAATTGGTTTAACTTAAGCGTGAGAGCAGATGCACATCAGGTACCTCGGAACTGTTAGTACCACTAACTCAACTCATACCATTTTACCTCGCTTTACATCCTATTTGCAATTGTAGCAATTGCAGGTAAACTATTCATCCAGAAGGGAAAAGGAGTTTGCTCCTAGTGCCAATGAGTTTCCCTGTGCAGAACCAGCAGAAACAGAGACATGCAAATTGCACAGTAAAAATACAGAACAGACTTTCACTGTCTTTCCCTTAAGCTTCTCAAGATCCTGCTTAAAACAATTAATTTTCCTGCTCTGATGCACTGTTTGGAGGACAGTTCCAAAACTACTTTGTCCTGTTTTCTAATCTCAATTTGTTGCAAGATTAACAGGCTTGACTACATGCTGTGTTTAGTGCATCATGGTATTTGACCACGCGTACACTCCCGTGTCACTTGCAGTTATCACCTGATCATACCAGCTGCATACACTGGAAGGGAATGTGTATGTTTATGATATCATATAGCTACATTATAAATAATAGTCAGAATGCTAATGCTAGTGCAGCCTATTTACTCCAGAGAAGATGTCAGTGTGGTACACTAGGGCATAATCGGCACATACAAAACAACAGAAATTATTTACCCTTTTTTTCTGACACTGAGATCTTGTGTACGGACCAAGAGCACTCATTTTTCCTCTCTTTTGAAAAAATGAATAAAAATTGAAGGCAATTATTATTGGTGGTGGGCAGTGACAGGCTTTTGAAATCTTTTCCCACTGAACACCCGTGAGAAGAGGAGAACCAAAGACATTTAAATTCTCACCAGGTCCAATGGAGAGATTTCAGGATGGGAGCTGCTGCCGACACCAGCTCACCTTGGCTTGTGTAGAGTTTTTTTTACTGTGTGTGGTTTTGACAGTCATTTTGAAGGGTGAGAAATGGCTCCATATTTGCATTTTTAACATTCATTATGGAGAAGCTAGAAGCCTGTGGTTTTCAATTGCCTTTCTAACAGTGGTCAGATGATGAAGACAATCTGTTTAACGAACTGGCATATAAGATAGCTTTCTCCGTATGTCACACATTTGCCATTCCATCTGCTGGGTAATAAAGCCAGCAAAAACCCAGTCTGACCAGCCCCTTAGGTGATCTTCTTCTCGTCTTCCAAAAAAGTACCAGAAAAAAAAGTCATTTAAACCTTAAGATATCGTAGTTCATTTAGTGCTTCCTGCTTTTTTTGCTACTACATAATGTAAACCAATAGGTATAAACCAAGTATTTGAAGTAAGCATGGTATTTTACTCTGTCCTTAAAGAAGGAAATACATGAGGTTATGAGAATATGATGCACCTTATCAATGATTTGTAACAGATACAAAAAGCTAGTGCTTTTTCTTTTTTCAGGTCAATTAGCATTAGTGAGGAGTCAGACTCACCATATTGGAAGAGGGTGAGTGTGTTGCAGCATAAGCAGTAAGATGCCCATAGAAATTGAAGTTTGTATCTGCAGCTGAACAAACTATAGAAAAATAGAGAAACTAATCAAAACATCAATTTGCCAAGCCACATTTTTAATAAGCACTTTGCACTTGTAATGGAAGGTGAAAACTTTTACAAAAATTGATTATAATGTATTTTTCTATACAAACAAAAATATACCTGATAAGCTGCTTTAAAAATGGCATTTAATATGGAATTGTTTCAGAACTTCATTGATAACGTGGTTCAGCTGTTCTGTTAATAGTCTTCCACTAAATGTGGTATTGTTGATTGCAAAATGCTAGTAAGAGTATGCTCAAAGCAGTCAAAATTGGGGTCATCATACTGTTTGACAGTGAATTTAAGCATTTAAAACTACTAAAAACTTTGTCATAACTAGGGCTTCTAGTAAAGATGCCTTCTAGCCCTGGAGACAGGTAAAAAGATTTAATTAGGTGTTCTCTTCAATTTTTTAGCTATAGCCTAGCTACAAAGCTCTACAGGCACAGCAGTAAAGTGAAGGTTTAGTATAGAGCACTATTTGGGAAAATGTATTTTCAGAGTGAATCATTGAAACTTGTGCTTTAAGGAAAAGCTTTTTCGTTAGGCAGAACTCTGCTAGAAAATCCCTTCCATTTCTGCTAACTATTTGAGGAGGTAGAGATGAAAGTAGCAAAACCATTTCTTAGATGTTTGACTCAAGATGTTCTCAACTCAGAGATGAGCTTGCTAGATGAAAAATTGTAAATGAACATCTCCTTAATGGAGATGGTCCTCTCTAACATTTTAGTTTGGTGGGGTGAATAGAAGGGTGCATACAATCACAACATGGATTTGCTTTGAACTTTTTTTTATTAGCTTTTGCAGAAATCTCCAAGTAGTATGTAAGAAATTGTACGCTGTGCAGTCCACCTGACATGGACAAAGCTCTTTTAAGTGATAAACAGGCGGATACTGTTAAGTCGTTAGTGGATGGGTTGGCCTTTGGAGGGGCATCTGTGCACGTTGCTAACATGCCCGGACCTTATGTCAGAAATACAGGCACGCATTAAGTTCACTCTTCTGATTGATAAAATTCCTTTTCTCTTTCTGTAGACATGGAGTGGGACAACCATTCATTCTCAGTTCACAGCTTCTTAAGAGGATGCTATTTCTCCAGCTCAGCTTTCCCCCCCCCCTTTTTTTTTAATATAAGAAGAAATATATTAATTATTGAGCCAAAATTTATCCTTTGACAGGCACAGTTGTGCAACATATGTTAGCCACTCAAATCTCAGTGCCACAAAGACCACATAAGAGCTTCAAGAAAAAAAAGGCGCTGTCAGAAGATGAAGTATTGCGGTTTCCTTCTGTTAAAGCAAAGTAACATCATATGGCTGCATCCTTGCATTGATATGCTGATACTGAACTTCAGATTCTGTTTGCTGTGCTCTTTCCAGTTTTTATTAGCTCTTGCAGAAATCTTCGAGTAGTAAGAACTCTTCTGTCCCCAACTAAAGGACTTGAAACTTAGCTCCTATGAAGTAGTGTAGAGAATAGAGTGATGAGTTTCATTTTTTCCAGGAGAGCAGGTGTTGCTGAAGCAGGGTAAATATGGATGGCTACTGCTGTGATGAAAGCAGTGTAAAAGTACATATAACACAATGAAGGGCTGCTCCCGCAGGGAAAGCTGGAAGACATTGTGTACAACCTGGTAAAAAGGGGAGAGTTAAGCTTTTGATTACTTTTTTTTTACTCATAATCCTCTATATTTTGTACTGGATGTTAAAATGCAAATTTGAAGTTAACGGCAATTGAGGACACTTTAATTTTCATGATTCATTACTTACAACTGGCTCCTGATTTAGAGGGGTCCATTTTTAAAAGAAGATGCCAGTTACAATTGCTCTGGTGCTCTTTGTTATACCTGTTGTCCTCAGATACAGCCGCATCCCTTTTAATTTTCTTCTGTTTATTTCTGACCTTTGTTGGTAGAATGAAGTCTTGGTGCCAAGCTACTGATAGCCTGAAAAGGAGAGGAGAAAGGAGGTTGTATGGAGGCGTATCAAGAAGAGAAGGGGCAGGTAGAAATGCTGTCTGGTGCTTGTTCAAGTCCTGTGGTTTTGTTGATTACAGTGTGCTAGTAAGAGTATGCTCAAAGCAGTCAAAATTGGGTTCATCGTACTGTTTGACAGTGAATTTAAGCATTTGAACTACTAAAAACTTTGTCATAACTAGGGCTTCTAGTAAAGATGCCTTCTAGCCCTGGAGACAGGTAAAAAGATTTAATTAGGTGTTCTCTTCAATTTTGAATATGAATATGAAATGACTTATATATTGTCCCAGATGAACCCAGGTCTCTCTGAGTGGTTGTGTAGTGTGTCTAGCCCTAGTCTCTGCCGCTAATGTCCCTGGCACACTATGCTAACCTTGGGTGTAGTGCAAAGGAAGAGCAAAGCTTTTGGCTTCAGTGTGTTTCAATGTAACAGCAGCAGGTTGTGTTTGCTGGGCGAGAGATTTATTGTATGAGCATCATTCCAGAGGTCATATGAAGGTCAGTGAGTGTGTGGTATCATTGCAGAGTCTCCAAGCAATGCACAGTGACCGGAACGGAGCAGCTGCCTCACTCCAACACTCCTGGTTACAGGAGCTTTGAATTTCGTAAACTTAATGCGCTCTAAAAATTATGGGTGTTTTGTGTGCAAGGCACAATCGAAGAGCTAAAATTACTTCATTGATTTTCTGGATTGCTCTTTTCCATGCTGGAATGGAAATACTAACTCCAAACTTTCATAATTTTGGTGCATTACATCCTCTAAGTGTTTGCAGCTTTCACGTAGAATGTAATCTCGGGTCAGTGGAAATAAAGAGATGCCAAAATGGACGTGTGCAAGCATTTTTATAGAGACTTGACTTGAATTCAGATTCTGAGGTGGGAAATGTGACGTCATAGGGCAATAGACAGTATGCACCTCATTTGGAAATGTGTAATGTTGTATTCCTCGAATCCTGACACCTCTTCACATACCTCTGTGGAGGTATGCAGAAGGCTGGAGGTGTCTCGTGCTGCTCTGATGTGTTGCCCCCTGTTTCCCCAGGGAAGATGCTGATGTGTAGGGTACCAGTGTGCTGCAGGTGGCCCGGAGTGGGCAGGTCTTTCTCAGCGTAAAACTATGTGGCAGGCTGTTCTAGCAGTGATTATTATCTAGTGATTATATTATACAGAGTATTATGTTATCAGTTACTATATTACGTTGAATATTAACCCAGAGCAGAGAATTTTAATTCCCTCCCTGCAGATCCCTAAGTCACTGAAATCTTTCGAAGGAGCATATGTTAGCACTTTCTGATTCCTCATTAAAAATAAATAAATAGCAGATTTTCTGAAATTCATTATGAGTTTTTGGGAGTAGGAAATTGGGAACAGAAGAGTCCATTGTGTATCACAATTCGCATTCCATTTAAGCTGTTTGTAGAAAAAAAGTTTGATAAATTAGATTTTTATTTGAAATAGAAGCTTTTATGGGAGAGATTGGTGGTTTAGGACGTGAATAATCATATGAAAGTGAAATAATAAATCATTTGCTCCACTACAACAGGAGGATTGGATTTTGTAACTTTGTTGTATTTTTCCTTACTCTGGAAGTTAATTTTAAATCTCCTATTTCTGTGCCTGTTTTGTGAGTGTGCACTAGCTTTTTTTCTGTGGTTTGTTTCAAACTTTTTTTATGGTCCTTGAAGAAGGAAAAAGAGGGTACAGAGGTGGCTGTCAACACTTGGGAAAGTAATGCCTGTATTTCGGTCCCTGTTTCAGCAAAAAATGATGGGTCTTATCTCAGATTATTGTGTAGCCCTGTGGTTATGACCCTTGCTCAGGTAAAGGACTTCACATTCTTTCTTTTTAATATAAAGATTCAGATCTTTTTTGTCTCAAGCTGGAGCTATTTGATACTCTCCACTATTCTCAGAACAAATACTTTGTGCTGAACAAAAGAAGTGTCTGAAAGTTATCTTCTCGTGAAGTGATATGTAGGGTTGTTTTGTTCGGTTTTAAATGTAAACTACTTTTTTCCCTTTCTCCAAGGTTGAAGGATGAGGACTGTCTCTGATAGAGACCCTCGTGGCTGCAATTTCTCAGATAAAGAAGGCTACCATAAAGATAAATACTTATAGAGCGTTCAGAATTTTTTGTGGTATTTATGTCTCATTTCACCAGAGTGGATGGCTAAATTCTTGATGTGTTTTGAAATTAAAATGGAAAGCTGGAGAAGTTATTACTTCCTAACATAAGTTTAACTAGGTGGAAAAAGTGAAATCAAAGTGAAGGGTGACAAGGTTTTGACAGATTTTGTGGTGCAGCATTTAAAAGAAATAGTTGAAGCATTTCCTCTCAGAAATAAATTTATTTGAGAATGTTTCATTTTCTTGAACCTTAGTGTTTCTTTTGCTTATTACAGTTATTTGTAAAATGGTGCAGCATCTTTTCATAGCTAGTTCAGAGGAAATTATTCCATTATGTGACATCTCCTCCTTGCTGTAAGAAACGAAGCTTGGCTATGTGCACTCATCCGTACATAACGCACCGGTGCGCATTTGTAGTGCTCTGCTGCAAGTTCAAATGCACAAAGATTCCAGGAATAGATTGTATGTCATATAATACATACGATAATGTAATAGAACATATATGTTGGGCTGCACAAACCCCTTTTATGCCAGAAGAGAGATTTTTAGCTATTCCAGGGATTCTTCTGTAACAACTTCTCCACCCCAATTTCAGTCCCTTTGCCAGTGGTTCAGAGCTGGTCCTGGCGCGTATGCAGATAGCGCATTCAGGACTCGCTCTGCGATCATAACTTGTGACCTTAGGCTTTCATCTTCATACGCAGTCCTGCGATACTTAGTGTTCACATTATTCATGGCTGCTGTCATTGCAAAGTCATCCAAATTGTATTTATGGAATTTATATGTGCCATGGTGTACTGACAGTTTTATGGGTGAAATTAATCAGAGCATCTAAAGATAAGTTTGTTACTTGCCACTTTCTTCTCGTCCCTCCGCCCCATTATAATTAATGGGCTTTTTTTCTACAGCAGGCTGACATAATTTTAATGATGTTTCTTCTGTGGAAGCTTTAATTATATTTTATAATCTATGATACATTATACTTTCTCCTTCCTTGTGCTAACAGGGTGATAATCTGGAAAATGATACTTCTCTCCAGGCTTGTGCAGATGAGGAGTGATGAGCAATACAGACACAAGCTGTTTTTCTCTTAAAAGGAATGTCAGCCATTAATGTAGCTTTACTTGCTCTCAAGCTGATGATAGTCTTGAAAAAACAGAATATTTTTCAAGTAACAGGTTCAGAAATGAGTGGGAAATAATATACAAAAAGCTTATTATATTTAATTATTGTAACTGTACCACATAAAGAAGAAAACACGAGTGTGTTCCTGATTCGCCATACTGCATGTTTTCAGTAGTAGCATTCTGGCATTAATGTTGCTCTGAACATGAAATGTGTTTCCAGGATGATGACATCAAAAGGCAACTTGGCTGATTTGTTGCCATCGTGGATTCATGAAAGCCAGTGATGTAGGGAGAGGTTTGCTACTGACTGTAGTGGGCCTGGATCTTTAGTTGAA
Organism: Megaceryle maxima; assembly: GCA_024605025.1. Lineage (NCBI taxonomy): Eukaryota > Metazoa > Chordata > Aves > Coraciiformes > Cerylidae > Megaceryle > Megaceryle maxima. The sequence goes on from JANHGN010021172.1 coordinate 57,050, forward strand.
TTCTAGACAGCTTCAGCGTATGAGGACAGTCAAAGTGCACAGGTTATGAATGACCTTTTTATACGAGAGCGCTCAATCGGTGGTCAGTAGGAGTTTTCCTAGGAATTTGGTCTCCTATCCTTTCTCGGTCTCACCAGGTTTTGGAAAGCAGGATCTTGTGGCCGGTGTATAGCAGCAGCAATACTAAACAATCTTTGCTGGCTGAAAGAGTTTGGATAACGTGCTCTGCCAGCCTCAGTTACATCTCTCTCTAATGCCTGGGTGCAGAATGTAACTTTACAAGACCATCTTATTTGCAGCACCATTTATGTTTTCACTTGAAAAGGGCTTTCGTTCTTCCTTTTGTTTTGTCTGTAAGTAGACTTTAATTAATTTTAATAATTCTTTGCTGTGGCACTCTTGACACCAGCAACTAAACCTGACTGCAGACATGGATTTTACACTGTGAGACTGTTCCACACTTCAGACGAATCATATCCATTACTTCACATTTTTGCTTTCCAGTTCAATACTGTGCTTGGAGGAACTCAAGCATGTCTGACAGATGTGATCCTTTTTTCACGGATCTGGGCTGGCTGGCCCTTACTTCACTGCATGTTGTATATAATCCATTTCTCTTATTAGTGTGTCCTCACAGCTGAAGACAGAATCATTCCTTCATCTTGCAATTTTTTTTTATTTTTTTTTTTCCCCCTTACCTGTGGGGACATCTGCACGTTCAGTGATGTGTGAATGACAAAACCACCCACCAAAGGTTTGCCTGTTTCCCTCATTAATTTCTAGGTCTGTGCTTCTCTAATTCTTTTAGTGCATCTTTTAGGACCTGGTGACTAGCACACTGAACTGTTTAATTGATTCCAGGGCATCAAATATTTACTCTGTGCCTGAAGTCATGCCCTATTATCAAGTGTTCTATTACCCTGTGGTAATGAAAATAGTAAGTAAAGCACCTCTCTATCGGAGAGATCTCCCTCTCAAGGATTACCTTCAACTTTCACTGTTTAAAAAAATAGGCAGAGACTTCGTGCGACCTCTCAGTAACTAGATTTCATCTGTCACCACAGTGTCATTCTTGTCCTTTAATGGTCCTGCTGCCTCTTCATCAAGCTGCTCATATCCTGTGTATTTTAAAGATTTGCCTACAATTCATCTTTATTTTCTGTGCTATTTTTATTTCACTCGCTGCTTTTATTCCCCCCTCATCCATGCTGAGATTCTCATTTCATTTCTGTTTGTATATCTTTCACTCGGCTTCCTTCACTGATATAAGTTCCACTAAGACTTTTTCTCAGTCCTTTTGTCAATCTATCTTTCCAGCCAAATGTCACAGATCCGTGGCATTGCAGCAATGTATTATTTACTTTCTAGCTCCTATAATCAGAGTCGATGCTATATGTATGTTCAGTTAATCATTCTCAATTCCTCCCTTTTCACTTATTCTAACTTTTCTGCCCTCTACTGTTTACAGTTTCAACTGTGCCCAGCCTTGACAGTATGCCTTCTTCCTAACCTACCTTGTCAGATTGGTGTTGCTGAGATTCTTCTTTGCCTTAAGTCACACCTGTTCTGTTGCTTTCTTTCTATTCCCTTGCAATTGGATGTATATATTGAATAGAGTTACATTCCAGATAGTCTAGCATATTGTGTCCCCTGGTCTTACTGCTTCAAAGAGGTGCCATCTGGGCTCTGTTTCTCTGGATAATTTAAATTTTTATACTGTTATCATTTCAACCTTTAAAAATGCTATTTTATTAGTACAGTCATTTCATAGTCCAGTTGTTCTTTCTGCTGAGAATAAGGCCAACAATCTATCCCTGTAACTAACTCACCGTCTGAAGCGTCTTCAGCCACCATCCATACTAGTTCTTTTCTGTCCTCATTTTGCTTCTGTTCCTTTTGCAAGGATTTCTAAGTCCTCCTTGAGAAATCAGACTCTCCTTTTCTTTGTTAGCTGTGCAGCATATATCCATATTCTGATTTCCTGGAACAGGATACTGAGTATCTTCCAGACGGTTTTTGTCATCATACGATAAAGAGAAACTCTTGCAATTTTCAGTTGAGGGAATGCAAATGTCATCTGTTCTTCAGAAGACAGAGGCTATGAGTGATAGCATCAGTGGAAACCCAGATCATGTTGCATTCTAGGGTGTGTACCAGAGTCACTCTCAATTCAGTGTCCAGCAGCTCAAGGGCTGAGATGAAGATAGTTTAAAGTTTAACAGGTAAAGCAAAGGCTGCATGCACAAGCAGAGCACCAGAAGGAACTCACTCAGCAGTTCCCATCAGCAGGCAGGTGTTCAGCCATCCCCAGGATTCAGAGGGCTCCTTCACACGTGACAGTTACTTGGGAAGGCAAATGCCACAGTTGGGAATGTCTCCCTTTCCTCATGCTTCCCCACAGCTTTTGTTACCGAATACAGTGTCACATGGTCACGGATGTCCCTTCGGTCACGTGGATTCAGCTGTCCCAGCTGGGTCCCCTCCCAGCTTCCTGTGCACCCCCAGCCTACCCGCTCAGCAATGTGAGCATTTTTGCATGAGCAGTTGGATATGTTAACTTGAGATGGAATCAATTTGCCCAACCTCTGTATAACTTTTCAGATGATTTTAAGCTACGTAGATAAAGCCAGCACACTTGAAGGGATCACGTGCATTGAAGGAAACTTTCCTTGGGGAGGGAGAGGGGTGAGTCTAAGCTTTGTGTTGTGGTAGCGTGAGATGTAGGCAGCAGCTTTTCTCCAGATGTACAGTGGAAGTAGGGCTGCATCTGTAAACAAAATTTTTAGCTTAGTTTGTAGCAAAGAAGTGAAACATGGAGAAATTCAGCGTGTGTTTCAGCTGAAGTGTTACTGCGTAGAGACCACGGCACAGCACGCCTTCGAGAGACTGCTGGGAGTAAAGACACTGCCGCAGTGACAGCTCAGAATTACCGGGTTGCAGTGACTCTTCATTTAGAATAAATGAATTTGGCGTGTATATTTCATATCATTTTAAAGCAATGTGGAAGGAAATTACATTTCACATACAGTATTTCCCAGTCAGCTTAAATAGCACTGCCTTTGTTACAGGCATGACAAATTTACTGAATTGCAATTAATTTAACTTTCCACAGAAGGAAATTGTTCATCCGGGCTGTTCTTGGTATTTAACACCTACCTGCCTCATTTATATAAGAAAAAACTGACTCGGTAGGAATTAACTTGTATCTGGAAGGCAAAAATTGAACATTTGTTTGTGTCTCGCATCTGGTTTGGTAAAATAACACCCCAAGGAAGGTCTCGCAGAGAAAGTGTATCATTTTTTGAACGTTTCAACCAATATCGGTAGGAATAACCAGAAATGTTATGTATGTCAGGTAGCATCTCAACTAAGAATGGTTAAAAAATTACGTTCAGATGCCCCTTACTAAGGATTGTAGCTGTGACATTGGTTTCAGGAAGCGCGCAAGATCAGGCAGAGCATCAGAAGTAACAAAATACTACAATAGGTTCCTTTTTCTGTTTTGCTTTGTCAAATAAATTACTTAATATTTTATAGTTTTTTTTAATTTAGAAAAAGCTCCCCACAATTAAGGTTCAATTTTAGGAAAACCTGTGAATTCAGAGTTAATTTTACACAGACTTCACATCAGTATTATTAAAATAGCTTCCTGCATTTGAGTGTCCTTACCATTTAGACTAGATGTAATAAGATTTTGTTTTATTTTTGCAAGTGATTTCTTTAGAAAGAGACTGGTGATAATCAAGCACCAATTCTCATTTATCAACAGATTCATTTTCAAATTGTCCATATGGTAATATTGGATTACACATAGTGAACGGGATTTTTTTTTTTTTCCAGAGGAGAAGCCCAACAACAACAAAAGTTTTATGTATAATTGTTTGAAAATTTGCTTTTTCCCATGCAACTTAAATACTTTATCCATGATTTATGGCCAAAGCTTGCTTCTGACCAATATATACTAAACTCAGCACCACTGCTTATCTCACAGCAACTTTTTTTCCCCGTCTTTTAGGCACAGCTGCAGAAGCCCAAAATCTTGCTATAGTTGGTTAAGGTCTTTTCCTGTCAACCTGGAGAGTCTCTGGACAAGATCCAAGTGTCTCTTCTTTTTAATCAGCACTGTATAAATTGTCTCCTCTCGACCTCTCTCGGAGTCCCCACCCCTTTTTGTCCAACTCTGCCGAGCATTTTGGGGTACAGAAGTGTTGCTGTAGCTAATGTGCTTTGGAAAAAAAACTTACTTTGTATACATAGGAAGACTTTTCTAATGCATCTGAAACACAACATTATGGCAGTTCAGCCAAATTAATTCCCCCTTCCCTTCCCAGACAACAAAACTACGTAGTCAGTTACAGTGACCATCATTATTCCTCTAACCACTTTCCCAAGAAAAGATCAATAAACTGTCCCTCCATTGGCAAGTAGATAATTTATTTTTTCTCAAAGTGTCTGGGTAAATGAAAGAACAGGCGGAGTTAAATGTATTTACTTTGTGGTGATCTCCCATAGGACCGGTGTGCACCGTGCTGGGGCGCGTGGTCACTCTCCAGAGAATCTGACATTGCTGCAAAGGGAGAAGAAAACTCCTGAATTTTAATCTGAGTAATAGAAAGTCTGGGATAGATAGCAGGGCAGGTGTTACTTACATTCTGTCCTTCATAAAATAATGCAGAAGTCATTATTTCCAAGGGGTGTTTCTTTTGCTGGTGTCTCTCTTGAAGCAAGCTGTCATGGTAAATATGATCAAAGACCTTCTGGCAAGTTCCCTGTCTCACCCAGGTACCAATAGCCTAAGAGAGAATCTCCATGTCAGAAAATAGCATTTTTTACAAAAATAGGTGAAGCATTCAGCGGGGTTCAGGGAATGGAAGTTTTTTGTTACCTGTGCTCTCTTATCTCTAATTTAGTAACGTGGCTTCCATTGGTGCACTGTTTGAAACCCATCGGAAGACAATAACAAACACAGAAAAAAATTACTTGCCAGTCACTGCCCTAAATCCAGCGTGATCCCCGGGCTCGCTCCTGATTTCAACCTGAGTTTAAGGGTTGGGATACTGTGGTGTCACACGCAGCACCAACACATTCAGCACATGCTCCTGGCAGAAGTCTTCACGAGGGAGAGTTCAGCCTTCCCACGCCAAGCGCTCAGACTGGCGAAGCACGGCAGCTGCGGTGCTCAGGGGCACGAGCAGCTCTAATGGATTTGCTGCTGCCCCTTAGAATATGGGCACTGAGGGAAGCCTCCAAAAGGAGAAAATTAAGGAAGTGTAAAATGTAACAAGAAGCTCCATCAGTGAAAGGTAATATGGATAAGGAGTATTTTTAACCGAAGGATGCAAGAGAGGGAGGTTGCCTGAGGGAGAGACATCGGGGAGTTGGAGATGGCAGCACTACAGAAGCTCCTGGATAGTGGCTCAGGACCTTGATGGAGAAAAGGCAGTAAGCTAATGAAAAGATTTGAGAGGATAATTAACTGTACACAGAGCTAACATTTATTTTCACTTCTGAAGGAAGAGATTCTTGAAGGCAAGATTATTTTAAATACAGCCAGCATAGAGCAGAAGCAGTTCAAACAGTCAGCAGTAATGGTAATTATTATGCCATCTCTGGTTTCATATTCAGTAATAAAAGAGTGAGTGGCATATTTAATAATGATCTTCACACAAATACTTTTTCAGGGTTTACAGTAACGACAATCCATATTTAGATATTATGCTTTTTTAGAAGATGCATTTCTTCACTTAGATAATTTTCATAATATTTGGACAATTTCTGACTTTACGAACTTGCGTATTTTTATCTTCAGGCTTTCTTACAGTCTCTCTTGAGGCAAATTATGATAATTAGACTTTTTGGAGAGTTATATTGCTACAAATTTTTAAAAAAAGGTAGTAAAATATCCAGTAAAGGCTTGACAGGGAAGGTAACGGAAGACCCACCTGGTGGAAGTGAAGTGCCTAGTGCAGGCTGGCTGTTGATTTTTCCAAGAGAGGACATTGTTAGTCAGTGCAAGCTGCAGATGTTGGCCCTGGCTATCTGGAGATAAATGGCTGTCATGTTTTTCATGGACACAGCCTGTGAGGGTTTCCCAACCCATGGGTGTGTAAAGATTGTGACCATGGGGTCTCGGGACCCTGCAATGCACAGGGGCATGGGGTGCTGGGGTTTTGAGAATTTCCTTGTTACAAATTACTATAAAACTACCGTTAGTAAATATAGGTACACACACTACAAGTCAATACAAAATTACCACTAGGAAAGCAAATATATGTATATTAAAAATATACTCTGTATGTTAGAGAATTCCAACTAGTGAAGCAAGTATATACTTGTGAAACTTCAATATATAGTATGTAAGTATATACTTGTGAAACTTGTGTGCGCCTATACATATAGGATGTGAGGTGTTACCAGTAACTGTTCCCAGCGGTGGGGCTAATCATTGGTGAAAAGTCTCACTTCAAAGATGACCAAGTCCAGAGTCAGCCCGGTGTGCCCAGCCAGGGTCCAGGATGTCTGGGAAGCTCACTTCAGGTAGATAGCGATGTACTTTTTATCCCTTTTGATGTAACTGGGGGTAGGACATCAGTTCCTAGAATAATTGTTGCTGACTCCTGTTTTCCTGTAAGGTCAATTTTGTATCACTGTTTCTTTGTCCTACACCCATCAAGGTTTCTGTCCTACACCCATCAAGGTTTCTTTCTTTCTTTGTCCTGCTCCCATCAAGATTTCTTTGTCCTGTACCCATCAAGGTTTCTTTGTCCTGCCAGCTACTCCCCATCAAGAAGGTTTCAGCAGAGCTTATCTGGGATGTGTCTCAGCTCCCAGCTAGAGAGATGTCCATCTCTGTCAGTAAGTCTACAAGGGTCATCTTTGTGGCAGCTCTCTCCAGCTTTTACATTATTCTTTGACATAGGAGTAAAATTTGCAATTCAGAAATAAAATGCAACACTGCATTGAGGGAAATATTTTACTTCATTAAAATGTTAATTTTAAATGTTTTCTGCTGTTCTTTCTTATGTGCAGATTTACCTGTAGGTAGAAAACCTCTACCCAGCCTCCTGAAGCACCTCCTCCCCAGCATTCTGTTTGCTTGAGAAACTGCTGCTTGGATATTCACAAAAGATGCCCAGTACATGGGCATCCCCGTAGTAATCTTTTACTTGGAATTCTTTGTAGTTTTGCGTTGGGTTGGGTTGGGGCTTTTCTCTCGTTTAGGTTAATGCGCTCACCTTTTCTATGGAAGCGCAATCATTTGGCTTTAGGTGACCAGTATAAAGCCTTTTCTGCAAGGAGAGCTTTAGAATGAGCAGTACTGAGTAATACTGGACTGAGGTGGACATGGAGAAGGCTACTTGCTTCCTCAGGTGTGAACCGAGTCATCTCAGACTACTAGAAGAGTGATCTGTGTGGTATGATCCATGAGAGCAGGTACGCGGTGTGTGCACGTGCGTGAAAAAGAGATTCATCTGACTTTTCTTCCCCAGCCACTCCCATCCCAATTGCTGGTACTTCAGCTTCAGTAAGTCTGGATATTCAGTCACTTTGCTTTTTGAATGACCTTCCATCGTCCAGTAGCAAACAGCAGCTGGAAGGAGGATCTGATTTTCTTTTAAGTTCAGCTTCTGTATCTGTTCTCTAAACAGAAATGATAAATTGACCCTTTTCAGGATGCTTTCATATCTTTAAACATTTTTGAAGAGCTGAGTATTAGTTCTGGTAAAAAAATGTTAGTGGATTTTAATTTAGCTGAATTTTTAGAATCCCCTTGGTCTGTGTGCTATGTCACTTCTTATTTTTATTTTATTGAAGCACTGTTAAAAATGGATTGGATTGTCTAGAGATAAATTTTGAGGTCTTAATCTAGTGTCTGATGCTGCAAATGAATGCTCTAAAGAATTAAATGACAGGAAGGTGCAAATACCACCAGAACAGCTTTGTTTTGATTTTAGTCCCTTTTCCCAAAGTCGTTGCAGGATTTCAACTTCATATTATTTTCCTTTTTTTTTTTTTTTTACACTACAGTAATATGTCTGTCAGTACCTCTGAGAATGTTATTTTGCACAATCACAGGCATTGCACCAGTTGTCATTTAAATGTCGCAATCTATTAGACAGAGAGAGGGAAGGAAGCACAAGACAACTCTCATTCAGAGTCAATTTGCTGTGGCTGGAGGATGTAAAGTAGGTAGAAAACATTATCTTTACAAGATTAATGGAGGATCTGCCAGTTATTAGAAAAGCAGTCTGATTCACTCAAGGAACAGCACAGTTCTCAGAAAGCAAAATTCTCTGTGTAATGGTTATAAAAAGCAGAATGCTAAAACTGGTGAAAAACTCTGCATGCCAGGGGAGGGAGGAAGGGGCTTGAGAAGTTGTGTCTAATACACAAAAAAGGAGCAAGATTTTTGCATTTTCAGGGATGCGTAAAAAGTCGTTTAGGGCTTCACTCCTGTCTGTGTATTTTCATTGTTTTTCATGACAGGATGGGTTATGTTTTGTAGGAACAGGGAAGTAGATGTGGTTTTTTTCTGACACGCAGATCCAGGTTTTGAGAAACAGAATATGTTCCTTTTGTATGAGAAATGAGTCTAGGGGAAAGAAAGTTATCAGCACTGATACCTTTATTAGAAAAAGAGAAACTTGCAAGTTGGAAATGTAAAGTGAGAGGAATTCCAGAGATAAAGTGAGAAGGTGGGGCATGCAGGAAAGACAACAGCAGTGGACTGGCATCTCCATTTCTTGCAAAGCCTGGAGCATGTTTAAAGCCATTGGCAGCTTTGTTCGATGCTCACTCAGATGGGCACATCCTGATGATTCACCTTTGCCAGGGGAAGTGTATGCTGAATTTCTTGTTTTGTTCCACTGAGAAAGAAGTAGAGCATCTATTACCATTTCCTAAGTGCAAAATTGATCAAAATGACATCATAAAATTTTATAGCATTTTTTAAATAGAGTAACTGCTAAGGTGTATAGTGAGAACATAATTGAGACATAGTAAATAAGACTCAGAATTAATATCCTGACTTATACTTTGCTGTATCTTACTCCACTGAAGTTAATCGTGCTACAGAAGCAATAGTTAAAGATGTTGAAGAGTAAAATAGGATCGTCTTCTCTAATGAAGGTCCTGCTCTGCTTCCATGGAAGGCACCAAATGTGCTCTTAAATTTCACAAGTCCATAACCAAATCCCATTACACAGAGATCTCATACTAATTAGGATTCTTACCATGAGCACATATAGAAAACTTCCTGTTTGAGGTCGTGGACTGGACTAGTAGCTGATAGAAATGGATGTGCTTTCATTAGAAAGTGTAGACACACACCAGCCAAGAAGACCATGGGCTCAGGCTCCCAGACTTGCTCGTGAGCAGCCCTGTCTCCTGGTGTCTTGAGAGGACAATGCCAAGTGGTGCTGCACCATTTTTCTCGCTCTCCTCCCCCATGCTTCACAAAGAAAGAAAAAATTCATGTAGCCCACGTGTGAGTGGCTTCACCTACGTGGAGCAAAGGGAAGATTTGATTAAGTCCTCCAGCAAATGCACTCGTTAATCAAGCACTTATGTAGCAGAATGGAAACATCGGGGAGTTAGGATTAATTTGTTCTGTTTATAGATGATCAGACTACTCTTGCAGACTACTCCAGGTGAGTTGGATTCTCCTTCTGCCTGCATTTCCATAGTGAAGAGTACACAATATTTACCCAATTGTTGGGAACATGGTAAGATATACCTTCTCAAACAGTTCTTTTTGCCACATTTTAACTTTGCTTTAAAACTTAGATTACAACCTACTATATTTAATTCACCATGAACAAAATGAAACTTAAGCTTAGAAGAAAAAATGGGAATGTTTGCAAATATGAAACTAACAGTCTGCAGGCAGAAATCAAGAGTAGTTGGCTTGTATATTGCTTTATCTTTTTTAAGAATACTTGTCGAAGGTATGAAGACAAGCAGTTGCAGGAAAGGTACAAGAGGTTTCAGTCTTCACTGGTACCCAGAAGGATTTTGGAGGAAAGACGAGGTAGTGGAAGGTATGCTGGACACAGTATAAACTGGGAGGAGGGGAGTGGCTGGAGAGCAGCCCTGCAGAAAGGCACCTGGGAGTGCTGAGTCAGCAGTGTGCCCTGGTAGCCAGGAGGGCAAACTGCACCCTGGGGAGCATCAAACAGAGGGTAACCACCCAGTCAAGAGAGGTGATTATCCCACTGCATGGAGCATTAATGTGGCCTCACCTTGAGTGCTCTGTGAAGTTCTGGGCCCCACAATTTAAGAAGCACATTAAGGTGCAGAGGAGGGCAGCAGAACTGGTGAAAGGGCTGGAGGGCATGTCCTCTGAGGAACGGCTAAAGACTCTGTGCTTGTCTGGTTTGGAGCAAAGGAGGCTGAGGGGCAACCTCATTGTGCTCTGCAGCTTCATTAGGAGGAGAAGCAGAGGAGGAGGTGCTGATACCCAGTCATAGGAAGTGCCTGAGCGGTTCAAAGCTGTGCTGGGGACATTCAGATTGGGTGTTAGGAAGTATTTCTTTGCTGAGAGAGTGGTCAAACATAGGAACAGTCTTCCTAGAGGGGTGGTTGATGACTTGTGCCTGTCGGTGTTTAAGAGGCATTTGGAGAATGCCCTTAATAACTTGCTTTAACTTCTGGTCAGCCCTGATGTGGCTGGGCAGTTGGTCTAGATGATCATTGTCAGTCTCTTCCAACTGAAGTATAACACACTCTTGTATTCAGTGCTGTGCCTTGCTATTCTACGCTATACTGCTCTGTTCCATTCCATTCTGTTCCCTTCCATTCTATTCCATTCCAAATGAAGCTACAGCATTAAAAGGGTCTCTTCCTTGACAGCCAAGATAAGCAACATGTACATTATAAATAGCAGAATCAGCTTTGAATCTCTTGCTCCTGAAATACAATATTAGCAGCACAATGTTTTCCTTGGTATAATGTAGATAGGAATGTACTTTTATTTGGACAAGAAACAACAGTTCAGAGTAGCATCATTTTTCTTCAGTCTGCAGATGGCTCAGTTTTACAGAGACCAGTATTACAAGGGAAGGATAAGAGCTGTACTTAATGCCAAGCAGGTAGTAGACTTTCTTTATTCCAGCTTTATAGAAGTGGGGGAGGAGAGTAGGAAATGATAGCAACCCAATAATCAGTTTATCAGCTTTACTGTCATCACTAAATTTCACTGTCATCAGAAGATATTGTTCCAGAATACTTTAGAGGACAAAAGGATGATTTGACAAGCTCAGAAAAGCCATGGATTATGGAGGAAATGGAGAATATGGGAAGGAGTGAATTTACATATCTGAATCATGACAGATTTATAGTTCAAATATTTCTGTATGTTAACTAATAAATTTATCCCCTTTTTGTTTGCACCTTTGTTACAAAATGATAGGGAAAAGCGAAACTGTATTTTCATGAAGTCATGGACAACTCTGACAAATGCTTTTTTTTAATGTATGAGGAAGGAGTAAATACGGCACACCAAGCATGAGTGTGCTGCTCTTCAGCTGTTGCTCTGCAGTTTCATGTGCTCCCGTGACTCTTCGGCAGTGCGGTAACAAGTAATATGTTTGTCTTTTCTTTGGTGTTTTGGAAGCAGTTTTATTTGCCACAGTGGTCTGGTCAGTAGAACCATTACACTTAAACATATATTACAATTAGTGCGTTAAATACTTTTATTTCTCTGCAAATACATGTTCTGCCTTTCCTCAAATATAATTCACTGGAAAGTAAATTTTTATGGTCTTTCATTGCTCTATTTATTGATCTGGTGCCTTTTTTAAACAATGGCTAGGGCTGTGCGTAGCAAGAAAACAAGGGAGACTGCCAAGAGCTTTTGAACACAGGAATCTGTAAGCTGTAGTACAAGCAGATGTTAGTGGGGATACTGCACAGGGCGTTACGTAAGGAGAATGGCTTCTTGGGTCCCTGCCTGCTTTAAGCAGGTAGCTTAGCATAACTCTCATAGCCTTGGAAGGAGCTTTGGTCTGAAATTCCTGTCTCTCTCTGCAAGCGTGCTAATCAAAGGGATTTTGCTGTGTTATTTGGAGCTAATCCACTCTCAAAAGTTGTGCCATAAATGAATGCTCCGACACTGAAGTTGAAACAGTTAAAGCTGTGCTCGGTGCAGAGAGCATCAGTTTTAAATTAAACTTCCTTAAAACCAGCTCTTTGAGCAAGAGATCCTACTGTTCTTGCAGATTTTCCCTATATGATGAAAATTATTTAGCTGTTAATGGGGCTTGGGTTCTCATTGTTTGTTCTTTTCCTTTGAGCTTTCTTTCACTCTGGAGCTGCATTAAAAAAATCTACCTTGACATCTCATAGTTTCTTTCCAGTGATGCATAAGAGAGTTTTGGTTTCTAGCAACAGCAGCTTTTAAAAATGCCATAGGGATTCTTGGGAACTAAGGGCACAATAAGGGTGCACCTACTGCAATCATTAGATACAGAAATTGCTACAGTGTATTCTCCTTTTGTGAACAAGACATGAAAATGTTTCTACATAATCTACATGCAGACCAATAGGCATGCAGGGAATGGGAAAAGCCATAGGTGAACTGTTCTGGCATGATAAGTAAATGCTTTATTATACAAGTAAATGTTAACAAAGTGAGTTTTAGTGCTTTTCACTCAGCCCTCTTTTCCAGCTGACTTATGTAATGTGGAATTCAGTCAAATGTCAATTTACACACACAGCTTTAAGAATTATCAATATGAAAGACAGGGAATTGCAGGTTTCTCTTCCTGTATTACAGAGGAATCAAAGGATTTTGACTTCTTTATGAGCTGTCGCCGACAGCGGTTTAGTTTTGGAAGAGCTGAACTCTCTCATATGGCATGAGTGGATGAGCACAGTGATCACACTCAGGCAAGCTATGGGTTGTCTGTATCTTTTCCTGATTTTTGGTTGGTGGTTTTTTTTTTCTCCATCAATTAGCATCAATCACAGGGGTTTCAAATTCTGAAAGCAGTTCGTATCATTTTAGGAATAATATAGATTTTGGTTTGGATTTCTGTGAAGAAAAAAAGAAAAAGCAAAAGTTCACAGTTCATCCATTCTTAATACCACTGTTATCTCAAGCAGATAACTAGTCTTGATGAACTCATTGACAGCTGCTGTCTGTATCAGCACAGTGTATCTGGTGTGGTGCCCAAGTAGTGGGGCTGTTTATTCTTTCAGTTATTTCTTTCTGCCTTTTACTGCCCTTTGCACATGACACATAAATGGCTTAGGACAGACAAATGAATGTGTTCTAAACAACCATCATAAATCATAAATTATAAGGAAACACAAAGCATTTTTTTTTCATAGATTCAGAAGTATTCTCTTGAGGCAGAATGTCTTAAAGATGCTGTATCTCAGTTACTTAAACCTGGACCAAAATTGTATCATGCTTTTAAACTCCATCCTGATCTGCCAGTCCCCTTCCCTCAGTAAAGAAACGTAAAGCAACAGTAGACTGAGCTGTAAAACCCCTCCGTACTTCACGTGTGTGTGGTGTGCACGCGCACATTCCCCCGTGAAACCTTGGTCGTGCAATACATTGTCCTTCCAAATGCTCAGTGTTTGGGCTTTTTTGTTGGGTTTTTTTTTTTTTTTTTAGCTAAGGAGACAGATTCTATTTATAAGTATTGTGGCCTTGTCTATTAAGTAGTCTGCAGATGTGTTTTCTTCTCTGCTTCCTGAAATGCTGCTTTTAGTACCAGAATTGGATAATCACAGAATAGTTTATAAAACCCCACAGTCGAACCAGTGTCTATATTTAATTACTTAATGGCCTGTTTATTTTTTACAAGAAAACAGATCCCTCTTTTTCATGTTTTTAGCGTTCATTACCCCTGAAAAGATAATTTTTTAGCAGATGCCTGAGTTAATTGTGAATATGAACATTACAGTTACGTGTATGGGTATCTCTATAAAATCTGTGGAGTGTATTGGCTTTTTCTGTCTAGTTAAAAATTGTGTTTAATAAACTGTTTATTTGCACATCTTAGAGGTTTAGATTTGCTGCCAGAAGCTTGCCGGCTCTTTCATCTTGCTTATAATGTTTTTTGTTTTCAATGGTGAAAGACTGCCTTTGGTCTTCCCATTAAGCAGATGGTTTATTATGTCGTGTTAATTTTCTTTAGAAATAGTCTGTTGGTGCTTTAGCATTGTAAGGTTGGCAGGTGCTGGCACACGGACATGATCTCCGACTCAGCCTGCTCTTTCTCACTCCCTTACCTGTTTGCAGTAACCTCTGTCCAGCCGCACGTCCCTAGTGCAGCATAAATCCTTCACATTTGAAAAAACTGAAAATTGCTTTAATCTTCTAGTAGAATTAAACAAGGTAAAGGGAAACAGTGTTTTGCACAGTTACAGATTCAAATAAACAGGTAAATTTGTATTGTGTTGGTTTTGAGCGAGGCTGGAACCTGAACAGGGTGCTAATAAGAATCACAACAAAGCAGCAATTGATTACTGCTCAAGATCTCGTGGCTGATCAGGCTGCCAGGGCAGTGTGTCCAGCCTTCGTTCCAGTCCATTGTTTTTCTTCTGAACACCCATTCCCCAGCAGCCGTGCTCTGTAACAAACGCTGCCTTTCAGCTGCTCAATCTAGGTGCTGGTTTTTAACACAAATTTATCCAAGTTAGAGATCAAGACCATGTTTGAGTTGAACTTTTGAGCTCAGTTTTTGAGTTAAGATGAGGATTTAAATATGAGAATTGTATGCGGTCATGAAAGAAATGGATTGTTTGGGTTGTCTATAAAAAGAGAAGCCGATAGTCCCTGTGTAATAGGCCTAAGCCAAGTGTATGAAGGCTTTGGGTACTGGGGAGGAGGAGCACATGATCAGGGTGAGGGTGACGACTGCCTCGTACAGTGCTTCCAGAAACTCTGAAATGGAGTTGTTACTATCACCTATGGGCTACAAAAGGCACAGGAGCTGTTGGTGGTGGGGAGCTGTAGTGGCAGCAGCATCTTGTTGAGATAAAATGTTTTAAGTGAAAGCTTTGTTGGTACACTGCAAAGAGAGAAAATCTTTATCCAGAGAAGCTTGCAGTACAAAATGATAGTTCAAAATACTGAACAGTCCCAGGAAACAAGACAAGGTGTTCGTAACACTGGCAGATTCCTCCCAGCATGTGAGGGGAGTCACTTAGAGAGCGTGGACCTCTACTGAGAGCTTTCATTAAAACAGTTAGCAGTGTTTAGTATGACTTAAGCACCGGTGGTCCTTTCTGGGGACAAAGATCAAGTGATTTCTCAGTCTTGTCATTCCTGCTTCCTTTAACCTCTTGTTATTGTTGCTGTGCTGTATGCTTAATGCAGTGGGGTTGATAAGACTGTTTCTGTCTCTAATCACAGAACAATGAGTGCAGGTGGAAATCCTACTGAAAGAGAAAGAATTGATCCTTTTGGTGGGTGTAAACATCGGAGCTAAACAGAGGGCATTTGGAAAGCATGAAGAGCTCCACATGCCTGTGCACTAATGCAAATTGAAGCATCATTTTTTACAAAACCCCTTCATGATAAATGGTTATTTGCCATAGGCAAACCCCCGGTCTGCTGGGTTTGTCTTATTTCCATGTAAAAAGTTAAGAATTTGGTATTGTGTTCATCCTGCCCAGCCCTGTATATTTCAGCGTAGCCCCATGTAAAGTCAGGGTGTCATCTCCCGGCATAAAAGTGACATTGCACACAACAGCATTATTGGAGAGGGTGCGCTTAAAGGCACATTTTTAATTATCTCTCCAATAAAAAACATATATACCTACCAATAGTCAGCACGACAGAAGTTGAATTTAGGATCTTAAAAACCAGACACTAAAATACATGAAATGGGATTTCTAATTCCACTGAACGTAAAGTATCTCGTTGTTCAGTCACATTGACCTTACAGGTTGTTATTTTTAGTGCATGCATTTCCGAGGGGTTTCTTGTTCAGCAGCCTTGCGTTACATAGAAAACAGTTGTTTCTTTCAGGTTTTCTTATCTGCAATATTCTTATTGCGCTGTTATGAGTGTGATGTGTTATCACTTGAGAAGCTCTTTCAGCAGGTTCTGAGTTTGTACCTTTCTGTCACCCTGCTTTTTATCTTTCTGCTCACCATCAGCCTTTCAGCTTTCACAGCTCCGTGCCGTGGGAACTTTTTCTCATGGTTGCAAATCAGAGCAGCATTGAGCAGAAGCACCGTTGACATTTCTGTGAGTTACTGTTATCGGTCTTTGCAGAACTGTTCTTCAGTTTTCCTTTGTGGGGGGATAACGCGGTGTTTTGGACGAGAAGCGAAGGAGCCTTAGGTCTGAGAGGTGCTGTTGTCTTTCAAAAGTATCATCCAGCAGATTTATCCATAGATTGAAAATTATTTGCCAACCTGTTTAGTAACTTCCTTCTCTTTTTGTCATATGACTTCTTGTAATACACGTCCTGTAATGCAACTGTCATCAACTGAAGTGCCAAGGAACGTATTTCATGGTTTTTTTTCAATGACTATTTTTATATTTAAATAGTGGTAATGCAATACTATTTTCTCTTCTAGAGTTATGGTTTCTAATTGACATTGCCACAGCTCTTGATGTGGTATGTATTTTCCAGGGTAATTTCTTATATAAATATATAAAAGGGGATGAATGAAAGGGAAAGAGAAAAAAGTTACTTCCCCACTTCCCTGTGACTTTATTATTGAATGTGAGATTTTTTTTTTTTTTTCCTCTAAAAATAGATAGTGGAACAAAATCTACATGCTGTTCAATTTTTGTTAAGGAAATTTTCTACCTGACACACTGACAATTGAATTGGATGAATCAATTCAGCATTGGAAACTTGGAAAGAAATTACCAGAAAAACAGTGGAAAAACTGTTCCAGATACCCCATCACCATTCACATCGCTCAAAAAGCACAACTCTAAGAGTTTTTGGGGCACGACTCTGCTATACCTGTGGCACTAAGCTAAAGTAACCGCAAAGCAGCCTCACATTCCTGAGAGTCTCCTCCTGCAGTGACGTTGTGCTTGTGTGTCTGAGCCTTACCGTGGAGTCATGGCATGCATGTTTGAGGGTGTGCTGGAGCTGATTTTTCTCCTGGTATAACCACAGCTGATTTTGTGCTCCAGCACTATTTGCAATGAGGAAACAAGGTCTTCAGGCAGCTTGTCCCCTCTGTGCAGGCCCTGCAGAGAACCAGCCCCCAGTGTGAAATTCACGGCCCGTTGAAGGTGTGCCATGGATTCCTGGGTCCCTAGCATGGCGCAGCACATCAAAAGGAACGCACACAAATTGTGGCAAATGAAACTCCATGTCAAAAATCATCAGTCTTCCTGCTCTTATCCCATCAGTTGTTTTTCCAGTGACATTGCCCGTTGTTACCAACACGCGCTATCATTTTTCACCTTTTGTGACTGTTCCTCTTGGAGTCTGAGGAGGACAAGTATGTGTGGGAACAGGGGAGGGGCAAAAAAAAGATCTTGATGAACACAGTATATGTAGAGAAAAAAGGAGATTATGGAGCTGGAGCCTAATATTCTGTTTACACCAAATAACACCTTACTGAATGTGTGGTCTCAGTGAATTTAATGACACTCATTGAGACAATAAAGAAGTTCAAAATTACTATAAAAAGGATTTTTACATACGGGGGGATAGGTATAATGAAAGCGTAATCGGTCTGTGAGTGATCTCGAAGAATAAAAGCCAATTCACATGATGGTGGTTAAAAACAACAGTCAGTGAAGACAGCTTTAAATGTAATAATTTAGAATTTGCTGTTATGGGCCACTAAAAAAGTCTGCCTTTTTATGTATTTATCTCCAGTACGAAATAGATGTTAATATGCCACATATGTAGGTGATAAAAAATATAAAATTCTAAAGGGGAAGGTTTGCATTTTCCTTTAATAGACATTTACGATAGAACAGATGGATTTGATTCATTACTCCATGAATCTTTAAAAAGCTCTTAGTCTTCAGACCAATCATAAGATGTAGCTGGCGTCTAATAGAAGTCACCATTCTATTAGGTGAACAAAATGTGAATAGCAGTTTCTCAGTTTTTTCCTCATCATTCTATCGTGCACCATTTATTTTTTGCCTTTTCAGTGTTCTTGGTTTACAGAAGAAGGGGAAGTGTATGCAATTTCTCTTTTGTGGCATAGATGGTGAAAAATCGCTTTTCTTCCAAAAGCAATCTCTAATAGTTACACAAATCATCTTAGAGGAGATTTTCAGCTACGGAAAGTCCTTGTATTGGAGACTGAACCCAAGCAGGGCAGTATAGATCGGGGCTTGTTGCGCTGCCCAACTGTTTCTAATTAATCGTGTGGTGCTAGTTCCAAACTGCAGGGGTTGCCAGCACTACAGGTTTGCTTATTAACACTTGCTAAGTCTCTTGTGGCTTTCCTCCCCCGAGCTCCAGGGGAATGGATGTCAGAAAACCTGATGAAAAAGTCTATAGTCAAGGTATTACATGCTAGAATAGAAGTAAATATGTAAACCAGAAAACGATGGCAGAGATTCTACTAGTTTACTCTTTACGTATACAAGGAGTAGTATTGGTGTTCATCCCCTTCAAGGGAATGACCACAAGTTATGCAATTAGAATGAACGGAACTTTAATTATGCACATCAGAATTCAGCATGTGAGTAAAAGTAAAATTCAAGCCCAATGAAAAGAGCATCTCTTTCATTCTATTATTTCCTACTTGTTATACCCTTCCCCCTTCCTGCTGTCAGATTTTTTTGTTGCTTTTCTCTCAATGTTCAGTATCAACATTACTTCTGGCTTCCAAAATGTTATTCTCCACATTATGCAGATCAAGAAAAAGCAAATGCAGAGCTCTAGATGCACGTTTGATATTTCTTTCTAAAAATAGGTGGTCTCTATGGCAATATTTCACAGTGCCCTTGAAGGTGAAAATTCAGTTTTGCTAAGCAGAAGTCTTTCAACAAAAATGATGGATCTCACTTCCGTAAGGAGATTGCTATTGTCAAAGCTGTATATTCAAAAAAAAATTGGAGAACTTTAAAAACAGCCAGGAACTGGACAAACTCTTCCTCTAGAAACTATTGCATATTACTGTTCCATTGCCTCGAAATCATTCTTTGCCTCCTTTTATTCATCTCTACCAAACTGCATAGTTTGATTTTCTTAAGTTATGGCAAAGATCTTTACGAACTGTCTATTACAGGGATGAAACACTGAAAACTCTCCTTATCACTTCAGGAGTTGCTCGTGTTTTTAGAAGGTGTGTCAATATTGACATCCTATATGTGGGACTTGGGGTAATCAGCACGGGGGTTTTTGTCTTTCTAATCAGAAGCAATTTTACTTTTATCTGATCCAGTTCTGTTATCATGACTCCCTGAAAGAAATGCAAGTTTAGCTTTAATCAGGGCTGAAAGAGTGGAACCTTCATTGCATTCCAAATAAACTACAGCTCTTCCGTGTGATGTTTTATACTCCTGTTTTGGCTTCTGGCAGAGCTACCATGGGAAAAAAAGACCTCAGTGACATGTCTTTAGTGCATGTCTTTGTATTTCCTGCATGTTAAGCCAGGTTTTCAAAGTCAGAGCCACCTCTCTACCTGTATTACCTTGCCCATCTTACCTACCCCTACATAGCTAAGAGGCATATGCAAATCAGATGCTGCAGTGTGCAGCCATCCCTAAGTGTGAGCTTTCAGGGGCTGGATTCGCTTCCTTTGATGCAGTGACTGTCTAACTACTCAGTGCACACTAGTGCATGTGGCACTTCAGAACAGAACCCGATTCTGAAGATGCACAGAAATCTCACGACGTATAAATCTGCAGAGGTGATGGACAAAAGGTTTATTTTCTCTTTCCCGATTTTAAATGAGGTAACATTCAGCAGGAAGAGTATTGCAAGGAGGAATGAGGGGGAGTGCAAAATAGGTTTGTAGGTGTCAAATTTAAAATAACTTCTATGTTGAGTGATTGACTCGAAACAAAAACTATATGTAACCACCCCCATGTTATCAAAAACCCTACTATAAGAGTGTATTACCTAAGGTCCCTTAAATCAACAGACTGGCAGTTCACATGTTTTAGTTTGCTGGTGCAGCACAGGCCAACATCTGTCTTAAACAGGAATATGAGAAATTGCAAAATGGTGCTGAAATACAAAAGTCTTTAGAAGTAGAATACATTAATTTTATCACTCTTTTTAGCTCTAAGAAAATAGTCCATTGCTGTGATGCTGCCAACAAATTAACGTTGTAAGAATAAGAGAAAACACCCACTTAAGAGAACAGTTCAGTGTGCTCGGTACATCTATATGTCCTTTGGAGTCCTTACACCTCTATTTATTGCTCTATGGCATGGCCTTCATTAAAATTTGGCAGTCTAACCTTCATTCCTATGGATAAGGCCATTTAAAATAGTGGAATCTCTAGTCCCAGAGTTTTGTAGCCTGATGTGTGTGTGCAAGACATGAAACGCCAAAGCAACAGATCCTCAGTACCTGGACATACATTCTATTAGGATGCCATGTAGGCAGTAAACAGATGAGGAATTTTATATCACCTTATCAACTGTATGTCCTCTAGGGCATTTTATTAGAAGACACTAAAGGCTCTGAAGAAGAAGGAGGAACTGGAGAGGAGGATTAAGCAACAAACAAATCTGGTTAGGTACTGATTTTCAGCGTGCATTACGTATGTACATACCTGTAGAGAATATATCTAATATTATAATGTGCATCTTGGTGGATTTTTGGATGCTTTCCTAATAGTAACCACGCAGTTAGAATCTTCAGGAAAGCCTAAGGATTCATACATAGGGTTTTCAGTGTCAGCTCGTGTCACATCACTAGTGAGTGTGTCAAACCCTCATAACATCCACAGTACTCTGTACTTGCAGATGGTCCTGCTATGCTGAATTAATTTAGCAAAAGTTTGCCTTAAGAATCTATCTACTCCTGTCATTATTCGATAAAACTTCTCAAGTATGTGCTATTTAAGTGATTATGAAGCCCCATAGAATCATATAAAAACTGTTTAAATCAAATGTGGCAAACTAATATGAATTAATTCCTCTATATTTGCATCCCTTTTAGCTTTATTTTGTATGAGCATCCTGTGATTAGATTTTGTGATGGGAAATGCATTAGATGGTGTGATGGGACTTAATCATGAGAATATTAGAACCTGTGAAGGCAATTTGCAATGCCAGACCCATTATCTCTTAGTCTTAGAAACAGAATTTACAAGGATCTATAACCAGAGTTCTGTGTAGCAAGGTTATTTTTTGTAGAGGATTTAGAAAACCACTCGTTGGAATGAGAAGCTACCAGAGGAACATGAGAATCACTTTCTCTGTTAAGAAGAAAGCCATTGTTTTATTTTTCTTGGTCTAGGCTAAAAAAGAGACTTTTTAATGAATTTTACTTTCATTCTTTTGTGTCACATGCTTGATGCACGTTCTGAACATTAATATTGACAGAACACGTAGACATTTATACAAATTCACATCAGAGGATGGTGAGAGGGAATTTATTTACTTTTGTATGTATATTACATCTCTTCCCCGAAGCACTTCATATCCCAAGAGTGTTTACCTCTCCATTATGAATCATTTTCATTTCCACTGAACACTGAAACTGCTTTTCAGATTAAGAATAAAAAGTACAATTTTAAGGCACCAAATCTGGAAAACAAAAGGTCTATGCACAGTACCTACATTGCTGCAAGACTTTCTGTGAGGATAAAACTCACCGAGTCAGGAATGGAAGGCTTAACATAAGCTTATTTGTTCTTTTATTATGCACACTGATAAAGCAAGGAAACTCTGAGATTTGAAATGCTACTATTAAAGCTGAAAGATACTTGTTTGTTGGTTAGGGTGCTGAAAATACACTTCTGTTTGTACTGAACGGCTCTGGTAATAAATCTGCGGGTAATATATACTTCAGTGGAATACCGTTTGAAATATAGCTGTAAAGGAATTATTTTGTGCTAATAGTCTGCTGACTTTTTTAATTTTCAAGAGTGTAGTATGAGCCAGTTCCTTCTCTGAGTGTTGTTATGCATCCCAGTAAAAGAAATAGAATTTATAGAAGCACCAAAAAAATACATCTCATTATTCACTACAAGTGATCAGCATGCCCAGTGAAGATCAGCTTTCAGCGTAGCTTTGTGCATCATGTAAATAGCAAAGCTATGCAAAGTGTGTTCATGGATGGCTTTATGGAAAAAAAATCCTGTTGCATTATTAATACTTAATAAAATTCCACTTTATGTGCCCCTCCCTCCCCTCTCCTCCCTTCCTCCAGTGAGGATATTGAAGTTTGTACCATACGCTGTTGGGGATTTTCCCCCATACTCTCTCTGCCCAGCATTTGCTGCCCTTCATTAGCTACACTTTCCCAAAGGTGCCACCTTCTCAGCTGTGGGGCTTTGCTGTGCCCTGCAGTGGGCTGGTTGGGACCAGCTGTGTCCAGCATGGCTCAGCCACAGCCTCTGCTCCCAGAGAATGCACTGACCCCCTCTGCCTCCCCAACCAAAACCTGGACCCTGGCACTCGCTACAGGCACGCAGTAAGATTGTGCAAAGCAGGGTGTGATTAAGCTCCATTGCCTTCTCCTTTGCTTCCTCCTGAGGAACAGAGCAGGCAGGCAGCGCCCTGGTCGCAGGCGTGCCACGGCCCCTTCGACTCACAGTGGTCCAGCCGCCTTGGCTACCGTAAAAGCTGGTGGCTGGTGAAATGCAGAAAACCTGGAGGTTGCTGATTCAAAGACAAATGTTCCCTCGTTAAACTGCAGAATGCAATGTAATGTGGGCTTTCCTAATGGTTTGTTAGTAGTGCATCATTACAAGACTGAAAACGGAAAAGAGCGTGCGTCGCTTAAATTGACCGCTTTATTAGACAGCGTAAACCAACCGGGGCGTCTGTTGCTTCTTGCAAGGGTTTCTGAATGAGATCATTGCAGGATATTGATTAGTCGTAAGAATTACGATACATTTCTCATTACTGCTTGACTGAACAAAATTAAGAAAGTAGCAGAATAAGTTGCTGTAAACTATCATCTGTCTTGGTGTTCCCCTGAGAGCGCAGGGGTTGTGTTCCGATCCTTCCCGTGGCGAATGTGAGTGGTAACGTTACACTGGAAATCTGAATGTTGCTTTTCATGATGAATCCTGGGAGCACTCTATGTGCTCAAACCTCCCAGTTTTCAACAAGTATGGGTTCAGATTTAATTTTGACTCCCCGAAGATGATAGTTTTGCAGCTTCAGTGTCTAAAATGCAGTAGCATTTTATACAAACTCTGCCATTAAAATCCACATTGTTTTCTTGTGCAGACTGCTGAGTACACTGCTGTACAGCCGGCTCGTCAGCAGAAGGAAACCCTTTGTGCACTTGCTGAGAAAGAAATGGGCTGGAAATATTCTATAGCTGTCTCAGAAACGAAGCTTGAAGCGTTCTCTGTAATGCAATGTAAAGCGTAATGCTAAGTTAGCACAAGGGGCTGTGCCCCATCTTGGCCACTCTAGCAGTGGCCATCTCCCCTACCTTGTAGACACACTGCTGCCTCGTGCTTGAGAAGAAACGAGAACAGCCACGGTTAAAACACAGCAACACGCAGTCCGCTGTTAAATATGGGGCATTTCTGAAATGGGCTTTGGAATACTGTGCATTTGCTGTAATTCACGTGCAAAACACTGGCAAGATAGGAACATTAGCTTTTTTAATGCCACACCCCTATAAATTATCTTATTCTCATATCTCATTTCCTTGTCTTCCCCCGGTAATTTGTAAGAACTGGCAATCACCTATAATTAGCAAACTCTGCTAAGAATACCTTGTTAAAGTCTTTGCTGACACACTACAAATGGAGGGTAGCACATATTTTTCTTTTATATGTCTTTGTCTGCTCTAGCATTTTGCATGCTAAAAAGTCAAGCTGTTGTTGCTTTCTACTGGTAATAGCCATAAATGTTAAGAATGAAGTGAAAATAGCTTAACAAATTACCATTATTTTTTTTCCCCAAAGAGAATAAAATCAAGTATAATAGGTATTGTTTATGGCATTGTGGACTAGTTAGATTTAGTGTGCTTTTTACTTCATCTCTACACTTGCTATATAAATCAAAAATGGTCAAATTCAGCCCGTACGTCACGTCAGCATTTCTAGCAACCCTATGGGGATATTACCTGTGCCGTCTGTAGAGTTCATATTGGAACACCGGTTATCTTGATGAGGCCATAGACATAAGCCCAAATATGTGCACACATACACGTGCATTCAGTCTGCCCTGACCAGTCCTTACACTCCTTGTGGGTAAGGAATTCATTTTCTTTTCACTGTTTGGATTTTTTTCCTTTCTGCTTTTTGTTATCTATGCAAGTTCTTTCCTCTCTGCATATGTGAGATTTATTATAGGCAACATTGTTTGAAAACTATTTAATATTAAATGCTGCATGGAAAGAAGTAGAAATGCTTTCAGTAGATAGGATCTTAACAATCATCAGTATATATTTACACAGAAAAAAGTACTAAACATAGAGAAAAGTTTCAATGTTTGTACTGTAGGTATAATATTTTCTTTTCCTTTATGCACACACACAAGTCTGCATGATGTTATTTTCAAGCAATATTGTGGGATTTACATCCTATTAAAGCTTAGTGATTTTTCTCAATTAAAAAAAAAAGGTATGTTGCCTTAGACAGCTTAGTTGTCTATGTGCAAAGTTTTAGTTTTAAGCATGGTGGTTTTTAGCTATATTGGCTAAATTTTTAACCAGATTAAGTGTTGGGGCCTCTCAACCAATAGACAGGTTTGTTGCCTGTGGATTCCATTAAACGGATCCTTTATAGATAAATCACAGTTTTAAAACAATCCTGTTTTGGCTGATGGAGGAAACTAGCAATACTACTACTAACAGTAACTCCAATAATGCTTCCAAATGGAGGAGTTGAGCTTCCTAAGGATTTGCGCTTAGGGCCAAAAGTCTGCTGGTCAGGTTGGAGACCTCTTCTCTCGAGAGCGGTTTGTTGCTGGAGTGGCGTGGCTGCACACCAGCGCTAAAGCTGCTCGAAGGACTCGCCTCCGGGAAAAATGTGTGTTCCTTGCCAGATGTAGCTGTAAACTCTTCTGGTCTTATTTAGGACCAATGCACTGGGTCAGCAGACCTCAGAGCTTCAGCCGCAGTGATAGGGTGTAAACACAAAGGGAAAGTGAGTTGCAGGCTTTAAGTGTATGTAGCTTCCTAAACCCCGTCCATCCTGTTCAGACTCTTGATTCTTACCTCTGCTCTCAATCTGATCTCAGACTAGGGAATACCTTCACAGAATCGTCAAGTGGTTGAGATTGACAGGATGTCTTGTCCAATTGGAACACATTACTTCGGTTACAAGTAATTTAAAGTAAGTTATACCCTTAATTTGGCAGGAGGAAGGGATAAAAGGCTGCCATCTCAACAGCATGTGGTGCTCAGACAAGATAAAAACTCACTGGTCCCTAATTTATATAGCAGTAAATAGCCTTCAGGAATGTGCCCGAGTTCATTCCTGCTCAAGACAGCACAATAAAGCTGGTGGAAGTTTTGCAAGTGGATTCAACGGGACCGTGACTTCACTTAAACCTTTCAGAATTTAGGTGCTTAATGAAATAAGATGGCAAACACCAGGGGTTAAGAGTTGAGCTGATGTTTATATCACAAGAAGTCTAAAACTCTCAGCCATTTTAGCAGCTATTATGCAGCAACTGGTAAGTCAGCAATACTACGTTAATTTACAGCTGAAAAGCCAAGTGAGCAAATCGTCTTCCGTTACTTATTTCAAGTGAGAGACTCACGGTGTGGGCTGTAAAGAAGAGAAAATGTAAACTTCAACATTTCCAGAGAGCACATATACTGCCCCAGGCAGCAGGTAAATGCCTGCCTTTCTGTATTATCACTGGAAGTTGGGAGTTACAATATGAAACATACTCTTGCTAGCCTTCCTTAGGCTTGGCAAATGAATACAGAAGCACAAACCAATAAAGGTGTGTCAGCGTTTTAGCCAAACTTTTTATGTTGGTTCTCCTAGAAGGAAAGGCAAAATAAGCTGTTTCAGCTGGTGCTTCTTCTGTTGTTGTTTGTTTCCTTCTGTTCATTTTCCCTTGCTAATTATGTGTATTGTAGTTTTACTGAAGGAAACGAGGAGCTGATAGGCTGAATATTTGGAAATAGCTGCATTAATTGTTTGCGCGTTTCTAAGGAAGTGAGATGGAAAGGAAGGTTATTTTTCCAAGTACCATGCTGTTGGTACTGAAAGGTTTTTGTGAACTGCTGGATTCTGTGTCGTTTTTCAGGTTGTAGTGGGGTCCTGATAGTCATGCATCCTGTATAATCATTTGCAAAAGAGAACAGGACCTTCAGACTGTGCTTAGAGCTACTTACATGACCAAAACTCTCTCTAGACTGGGATAACTCCAGACCCAGCCAGCACTTTCTCCAAGAATTGCCTATTCCTAAGTCTTTTAGACACTAGTCCCCTCTGCTCTTTAGAGATGCTTTATCTCCTAGCATATTTCAGCAGCAGTTTTGTCAGCAGATGTTGCCTATTTTCTTTTGTTCAAATAGTAATAAGGACCTGGATTGCATTGCTCCAAAAATGTATTAGTGGATTATGAAGAAATAAAATACATTCTTTATTACTTTAAGCCTTTTAAGTTATGCATTAATTCTACCCTCTTTTTGGATTACATAATTTCACTGAGAGAAATCTATGGCTTCTGCTGCAGAGAAGAAGGTCAGACAAGATGATTATAGCGGGTTTTGCTGGCCTTACGAGATACTAAATATCTGAAATAGTTTTACCTTGTTAGAGACGACTTTACCAAGCACGATGTAGTGTATCTTGTAATGAACTCCATGCTACACTACCTGCTTTAAAGAGAGAAGAACTAAAGGGACCCTGGTAAAGGTGCAGTAAAGATGCTATGAAATATTCTTCTTCTTTTGCTAAGCCAGCGGCGTAGGCGAGGAGAGGTTATTTTGTGTACTTACGTGATGGGATGTTGTACCTATGGGAAACTTTATATTTGTTTGAAATTAAGCACTAAGGGAAATCTTCCATCACTGCCAACTGTACACAGTTCTGAAGTGATAGGAGACAGGTTTCTGGATTCCTTTTTAGCACATGAAGGAAGTGATGCCATTCAGTTACAAACTAACTGTTTTATTAGAGCAATACAAATCATGCAAATCAGTTGTATGGATTCTTTACAGGGGTCACATTTCCTCTGCAACTACTTGCACCTCTTGGCTGTGAGTCCCCTTGCTCCCCCAACAAGATTTTCTTTCTGTAACTATATTTGATATTGACAGCTGGAGATCAGAGAACAGAATTTATATGCATCAATTCCAAAACAACAAATTCAGTACATTCTTGAGTCATTTGTTTAACTGGGGGCAGGGGGGGAGCAAGTTATTCCCTCCTCCAAGAGAATCCTATTTGTTCTTTCCCTATCTCTAAGATTGTCAATACCTAACAAAAAATTAGACGTGGAATGATTCACTCAGCACAGATTTATAGCCATAACAGCTAGTAAGATCTCTGAAGAAAATATTTTAAGGGAAACTTTTCTATTATGAATGAAACCTGATTCACTGGGCATCATCCTGTGGTGATTAATGGGAAATTCTTCCCTGGTTTCTTCCTACTTTATAAAAACAGCATTACATCCTTTTACGCCTTGTTGCCTTAACTGTACATTATTACTTACAGAAATGAATTTTTTTCACGGATAATTCTGTGCTGTGAGAAGCTGAATATCTATCTGTTCAGCCCTCTGTAGGTTACTGTCTCACCACTATCATAAAATCCTGCTAGGACATGAGCTCACCACTGTAGTTTGCTTGCATTCAGCTGGTCTGTTGGTTAAAAGGGCTCTATGGGGTAGGTCAATAAAGATGCTTGAAAGACAGAAAGAGAAATGTTTCTGATTTATGTTGACCACATTCTTTTTGTAATAGATGACAACAGAGCTTGCAAATTGATCAGCAGCTGGTTCTTCCCCATATCCTTGTCCATGCCTTATTTTGACACTCTGGATTTTATTTCTTCATGTGTTGCATGTTGCCCGAAGGCAACTTGAGTTGATCAATAGGTGCGGATCTGGGTTGTAAAAGCTACTCTCATGATCGAGGTGCTGCTGAAATCAATAAGAGTGAGAGCTCTTTAAGAGACTCAAATGAAGAACAATTACCTGCTGCTGCTGAATTACTTTTTGTATTGGCTCATCCCTAAGCTGGAAGCTGGTAAGCACAGAAGTGAGGAGGTGTAGAACTGACGGAGCGGGCCTGGTGGCAGACGTGCCGTACCAATGCACCGAGTTAACCTGTGTTGGCTGCATTAGATCTGCACTTGCATAAACTGCCAGAGCTGTGAAAGGCAACTGAAGGGATATAAATTCAAGTAAGTGGGATACAGGGCTTCATCCTTTGGCGAAATACGGAGCTATGGCACCTTGTTTTCTTTCTGGACTTCTTTATGTTGTTTCATATTTTATATGTAAAGGGCAAGTGTCAGGAGGATGGAGCCAGGCTCTGCTCAGTGATGTCCAGTGATAGGATGGGGCAACAGGTGCAAGCTGTTGAGGAGGTTCCATGTAAACATAAGGAGAAACTTTTTCATGGTGAGGTGACAGAACACTGACCCGGGCTGCTCAGGGAGGTTGTGGAGTCTCCTTCTCTGGAGAGATTCCAAACCCACCTGGATGTGTTCCTGTGGGACCTAAGATGGGTGATCCTGCGCTGCAGGCGGGTTGGACTCGATGATCTTTCGAGGTCCCTTCCATCCCCAAACACTCTTCTGTGATATTTTATGAATTCTGGGCTAGGCTGCAAATGGAGGGAGCTCTGCAGAAGGTGCTGCAGTCCAGCTGAGACCTGACAAGGGCCAACTGAGCTATGCTGGGCTATATAGTTCATATTACATTGGAGAGCACAGTTTACACTCCTCAGGTACCTGCTGACACAAAATAATTAAGTGGCAGAAAACTCAAGGGAATCCAGGAAGTCTTCAGGTTTCCTCAGAATAATTATTCTCTCTGAGTACACTTCCATTAACACCTTTAAAAGGAAAAATCCTTTGGTAAATGTAAAACCTTGTGCTTCAAATACGCCATTGGTGGTTGATTGTCAGGGTGCACTGGGTGCGCTGGTGAGGGACTATTTTGTTTGGTTTTGTTCTCTATGCCTGCTGTCAGAATGACGTATTTAAGAAAGTCGCTCTGCTTGGAAGAATTACATTATAGGCATCTAAGACTCCCAGGTGCCTCTGGGCACAGTCATCTTAAAATCCAGCACCCTTTTTAGGGTGTTTTTGTAATTCATGTCTTCTTCTGTCATTTTATATCAGTACTTTATCACAAGACAGTCAGCAACAGTATCCATTGTTGAATGTCCTGCAGCAGTGTTTTCTTGTCGTTAACTCTTGTCATATTTCACTCATTGGGTTTGAAAATGGGAAGTGATGAATGGCTGCAGTGTTGGGTTTTTTTAATAACACGGCCCATTCTGGAGCTTTCTATAAGACTAGTCAGTTTTCATTGCTTTAAAGTGGGACATTGAGGGGTTGGAGTTTTTTTCTGTAATATAAGAGAAAGCTGTCAGAATGGGAATCACAAAGAGGAACCCTCAAAACATTTATGGAGAAGATACTTGAATAATACTAAGTTCCCATTTTTGCTTTGATCTTAATGTATTTAGCAACAGTATGCAATAATCAAACCTAAAATATTTAGATATTTCCTCATATTCATGTACCTTAAAATATCAATGATCACGATGAAAACCCATCAAAGTTTTCCAGCCAATCAGATTGCAATAGAAATGCCTTTTCTTGGGTTTTGGGGTTTTTTTCTTTGTTGGTTTGTTTTGGGGGATATTTTTGAGGGGGTGTTGGTGGTTTTTTTGAGAAACGGACTCAAACATGCACTTTTTTCCTGTTTCTGATCAGGAAATTCAAATCCAGATGTGTTCTTAAGCTTTAAGACATATTTGAAACAACAAAGGAGGCTTTATTTTCCTCTCCATATATTTTAAATGGGCTACTTTTGAAAGAAGTTTCAGAGCCACATTTGCATCCTAATTGCAGCCCGTTTCCGGGGTCCCCGTTTAGGCAGACGATATAGGGTGGCATTTGGGGATTTCTAGGGCAGAGAAGTTGTTGGTTCTAGCTGAGTTACTGAAAAATAAAAGGGAAAGAGATGAATGGATTTTTTGCTTCAGCAGGCACCAGCTGGCAGGTCGGTTCCTTGGAGCTCTGCCAAGCAGCAGTTTACAGCAGCCCTGCAGCTGCTGGAGGCTGGGTTGGAACATGACTGGCATGAAGCCACCTTCGGTTTGGACAGGGACTCAGCCTTCAAATTGGCAAACAGATGCGCTGGGATTGTGGCCTTGCTCACTCGCGTCTAGCGCTCAGAGCACGCAGTTGGTACCTCACAAAGTCCACCGCAGAAAATTTTGCATGAAACATTTACAGGAAGATAAGGAGAAATAGGTTAAAAATAAAAGTTTGAGCTTGTCCAAAATATTTTTCTGGCTGGTGCTGCATGTATAGTTGTTACTTTTGTGCGTTTCCTTCTGGGATATTTTTCTTATTCTGACCAGATCATGAGGATCCTAAACAACTGTAAAATGGGCCAGCAAGAAAACTCAGTTGGACTACATTCTTTCAAGCTGTACTACCTGAACTCAGCAAGTGAACAACAACATACAGCTATTTTCAAGTCTGTATGTTGTGATTTTTATGAAAGCATTTCAATGATAGCAAAAAATAACTCGCATGAAATTCAAAGCAGCATTGGGCTTTTTATTTACAATGTTTCGGCGGGAGAATAGTGTTACTTTGGGAGGGAGGGGAGAAGATTTGTTGATTTTGACTCCCATCTGACCACTGTTCCCTCTTCTCCTGATTAGAAGCTATTCTTCAGTGATTTGTCCTAGGTTACAGTGATAGTACTGCTTTTTGGCAGAGTTGCTATTAAAATCTCTGCTCATTTTATGTCTAACTATGCATCTGATGGAATGAGTCTGTCTTTCCTTGTTAACCACCTGTGTCTTACTGCTGGAGACAGGGTCAGACCGACTCATGGCATAGTCTAAATTTCTACTGATGTTTTAAAATCTGGGTAAACTAGATCTTATTTTGCCACCAACTGCTATTTGTTTAATTAATCAATAGGAGGTGAATTTCAGAAAGTACAGCTTCACAAAACTAAGACCTTCCCTCACCACGTATGTATTATTAAATATTTATTGATACATGCACACACTATCTCCCCCAGTTGGCCATCAACCAGGAGCAAATATTTTGGAGACCTACAAACCCAGTATGTATTTTCTAAAATGAAAATACTTTATGTGAAGTATAACTGTGATAAGGTGGAGGAAAGAAACACCACAGTGAAAGATACTCAAAACAGAGCATTTCATCAAGACCAAGTTAAACAAGCAATCTGTAAAAACATGTAACCATGCCTTGTACCTTTTACTGGTACCCAGTTTCAGCAATATGCCTTGCTTTGAGCCTGGTTCTGTACTTCTCTTCTTCAGAACTACTCGATTCTGCTGTATCTACTTTAAAACCTGCCTTGTCGGTAGAAATAGTTTCATAAGAACTTCTTCCCTACAAGTTTTAAAATTTTATTCTATTCCAAGAGATGAAAGTAGTTGTTAAGCCATTCTTACCACTCTAAGACAACTTGTATCCAGGACCTCCATCAGTGGTCACGCTTCTCACTGGACATGGCCTCTGTAGCCAAGGCGACAAAGGTCTGCAGCAACACGTTTATCTCCGGTTATTCACATATCAAGCTGCTTATATCTGAGTAATCTCGCTGAACGGAGACAAGAACAAGGATAGCTGCTGATTAAACAGGTAAATTATGTGCTTTCCCTGGCACTTTGATAGCAGCTGTAAGAAGAGAAAGGTTCTTAATCCACCACAAAACACATTTTTATTACAGCAATGGTATGCTGAGCAGAGTGCAGGATCGGTGCCTGTTTTTATGAGTGTTAGGGGGAGCTTATGATTAATCTTAAATATATTATAATGTTTTCCATTAGTTTAACTCCGATTCTCAGACAAAAACAGGCTGTAAACACAGGGAACAAAACGAGATGAGGAGCCAACGTGGATTACAAATCAAATCGATTGCCAAACCAATCTAATTTCATTCAACAGCACAGTAACAGGCCTTCTGGCTAGAAGAAAGGCTGTAGATGTCAGATTCCTTGCTTTTAGTAAGGCTTTAGATACTGTTTTATAAACCTCCTATGCAGACAAAATGAAGCAAATATAGAATAAATGGGAAAACAGTCTTTGGAAATTACTTACCCATGGGCCAATCTTAAAGCAGAAGGCTACAGTAAGTAGGACTTCATAGGGTTCAATACTATTCATTTACTGCTTGGATGATGGACTAGAGAATATGGTTATTCAATTTACAGCTTGTATAAAGTTGGGCAGGATGGAAAACATGTTCACGGATAAAACTGGAAATCAGAATGATCTTGATCAGAATGATCCTGATACATTAAAGATCAGAGGAAAAATTCTGAAATTCAACAGAGGCAAATGAGGAATTGTGTCACAGTAATTATGTGACAGTAATCAGCTGCACAACTGATTTTGCAGGAAAAAAATCTTGGAATTACTGTGAGCAACCAGATGGACGTGAGTGAAAAGTTTCATGCTGATGCAAAATAAAATTGCTAACCTCAAACTGGAGTGAGTTAAAAAGAACCAGGTGAAGTCCTTCACCGGA
This sequence comes from Megaceryle maxima, assembly GCA_024605025.1. Lineage (NCBI taxonomy): Eukaryota > Metazoa > Chordata > Aves > Coraciiformes > Cerylidae > Megaceryle > Megaceryle maxima. The sequence continues at coordinate 89,826 of JANHGN010021172.1, forward strand.
TTAATAGCGCTGCTTCTGCTTTGTAGTGGTAGGGGATTACCTTAACTACTGTTGTCTTGGGCCATCTACTTCAAGAAAAAATGTGGAATTACTGAAAGGAATCTATAGAGAGCACAAGTGTGAATGATTCAGAGTCTGGAAGATGAGTTCCATGAAAACAAGTTTAACGTGTTATTTTTTATTTTAGAGCAGAGAAAATTAAGTGGTAGCTTAACAGCATTTTTCACAGGCATAACCAGATATTCAAAGATCAAACAGCAGTTCCTTCTTCATTTCTATGGCAGGGAGAGCTAGAAGGAATAGACTTGAAGCTAGAAAGATTCCGTTCAGACATTTCCTAAGAGTAAAGGTAACATGGTGGGAACTGTTAGCTGAGGAGGCTGTACAGGTTCCATCCACGAAGGTCCGTTAACAGGTGGTTAGAAAAAAATACCAGGAGCAATACAGGGATAAGCTGATGCTATCTACAAGTGTAGAATAGGCTAAAGGCCCTATCCTGAAGTTCCTTTCAGTTCTGTGATATTAATCTATCAATCTTTAGGTTGTCAAAGGACACAGCGTGACATATGGTAACCCCAGAAACACTCCCATACAACAAATGCAGGGATTTTTGGCAAGGCATTGAATTTGACTCTCTTGTCTCAGTAAGTTTTTATTTACTGGCATAGAAATTGATATATTTCTAGAAAGTGATTGGACTTACAGACAGGTCTTCCCAAGAATGATGTGAGAGAAGGTCCCGCAGCCCCATCATCTCCTCCCCAGCCCATGTGTTTTCGCATGTGTTTAACTGTCAGTACACAACAAAACACCTAGATCCAGGGGACAGTGAAAACTGAACGTGTTCTGAGCTTAACTAAGGCATGAAGAGATTTGCCAAAGCTGTTCTTTACAGTTCATCATGTGTAATGCTTTTGAATATCTGTTTACCATTCATGGTATCTTTTAATCTATTTATTGTGTTCTGAAAAAAACAAATGTCCTTTGATTTTAAACAACCTTTTTTTTTTAAGGAAAATGGCAAAATCACTGCCTTCAATAAGCATTTTTCAATATTAGTTCTGTCAAATGTGAATGAAAAATACTTCTCTTTTACTTTAGCAGTGCTCTGGGAGTTTTCCCAGCATCTGAGATTCATCTCTCATTCTGCTCTGTCAGCAGGGTTGCTGTTTGGCTGTCGTGGGGAGTGGTTTATGTGCGCTGTGGCTTTCCCTACAACGCTCTATTACTAATACTTTTCTGTTTGTTTTGTTTCCCCAGGCTACATATCCAAACAGAACGGTGAACCAAAATCTCAGCACAAGGGACAGAAAGTCAGCACATACTCCCACCGAGGACCCTTTTAGGTACTCAGCAGGCAGCCAAGCAACAGCCTATGAAAGCAAGAGCTGCCAGCTGTCTAATCTGTGTCTGAGCAACCTCCTAAAAGAGAAGGAGATTGTGGAAGTCATCAAGCATACCAGAGGCACGTATGAAACCCTTGCTTCAGAGGTCACCCAGAATGGTTTGGCCACCATGGCACCAAGCGCAGCAAAGCCAGCGCCCAAGGCAGACAGCTACCCAATGTTCTCAGGAGCTCCAAAAGACCAAACTGCTGTACCTTGGCAGCACACCACTTTCACAGGGAGACTCGGACAGCCTCCGAGAGGACCCATCTCTTTACACATGTACAGCAGAAAAAACGTTTTCCTCCACCACAATTTACACACAGCAGAGCTACAGACTTTAGGCCAACAAGATGGGTAACAAGGAGCTTTGTATTCTTGCTGTGGAAGGAGAGTTGATTAGAGGGGAACCTAAGCTCACCTAGAGCTCAGTCTTCAGTTTTCATCTGCTGCTACTTTCACCTGAAAAAGATAAAGTAAAAATTTAACATTGTCTGTAGGTTCTATACTTTCCCATCTGGGACTGTGGCAAAAGGGTGAACTAGACTGTTAAATAACTAGATTGATTTCTCATGCAAAAGTCACCATGGGTATACTAAATGGGACCATTTGGCTGACATTGCTAGTACAATATTGGCTAATTTTATTTTTTTTTTCCCCCTCTATAAACCATTATTATTCCCTGAAGTTTTAGACCATGATCTTTAATAATACTGTGTATGTTTAATAATGTTACTGTTAAAGTAGATGTCAGGAATTAATAGAGAAGTAATTAGTAAACACTCTTGAATTTCATAGAGACTAGGGAAATAAGGAGTCAGAAATCTCTGAGGACCCTCTTTTTACACTGTCTTTTTTTTTTTCCAATACAATGAAATTTGCTCACCGGTGGAGGATTGTTACCACTTCCTGCTGTAAGTATTTTATGAATGCCTCATGCCACACTGATTTTCCTCTGTGCAAGGTTCACAGAGGATCACCATGCATCAGTCAGTAATTGGGTCCCAAACTGAGAATGTCAGCTTGGTTCCTCGACCGTCCCTTCCCTCTCCCCACCTTTATTTAGCTGCATTTGTTCAAATGTTTTTGTTCTATGAGGACATGTCAAGTTGTGGTGATGTTTGTGCTTTCAAGGCGCTGCATTATGCACATCACAATATGACATTCCATGCGATGGAACACGCCGTATAATTTCATTTCACTTCCCAAACCAAAAATGGGTGGAAGACTAAACTAAGAGAAAATGTCTTATTGCCCAGTCCAAACTACCTGTGTAAGTCGTAATTTCTGCAGACTCTGTAGTCTGCAGTTAACGACCTGATTCATACCACCTCAGCAGGTCTGCTGGTCCTGACATATTACACACGAGCGAGACGAGTCTGATGCTACCTGCCGTGCAGCACGCTGGTCTCACGGGAATAGGACACCATCCGATCACACCATAGAACTTGTAGACTTGTCAGTAACAAAAGATGCTGTTTTCCCCTTTCAGAGGGCTTGAAAAGAGGGATCTCAGTCAGGTTACTCTAAACATGTGGCATATACGCTTAGTTTACAACCTTTCTGATGGAGAGGACGTATAGTTAGTATTTTATAAATAATCTGGCACGTTTAAGTACGATTGAGGAAGATCTGAGAAGTCACCTCTGTCTTTAACTGGTGATTAATAGTGAAGGACGAGGGTGCAGCACATCATCACACAAAGAAACAAACCAGTGTGACTTCAATGAAGTAGCTTATAATGAAAAATGAAGCTTCTCTAGCCACTAAACATGCTGTAACTTCTGAAAGTCACATAACATGAATTAATGATACAAATTTTACCCAGTGTTAAATATATCTGGTTAATTACTTAATGGTTGGATTAATACAAGGATTGGTTAGGTTTAAAAAAAAATTACCCAATGAGCTTGGCAGATATTCCGAAAAGCCATTTCAGCAGCCTGAACTTTCAGGATTCTATTTATTGAGGACTTTATTTTGGTTAAAGCTAATTTTATTACATAATCTGATGTTGAAGAAAGCAGGTTTTCTCTAAATATATTCTGTAGTGGTAATTTTGGATATCCAGAGCTGGATACTTAAGAATCAAACCAAACATTTGCCAAACTTCTTTGTGTTCGTATGTATGTTGCTACTGCCAAAACAGAATGTGCAACAATTGCAAACACAGCTTGACTGAATTAACTGTGGGTATTCAAAACTCCCGGTCCTGTACTGAAACTCACAGTTTATTGTCTACCAAAAAAGGTTGAAAAATAGTAGCAACAGAATGTCACTACTCAGAATCAAGCTTTCAGCTGAGCAATCTCTTAAAGGCATGGTAGGCTGAAAGGAAAGTTGGTTCTTAACTAACAATACGTTTCAGTCTTGCTCATCTTGAGAGTTGATGTATGCAATTATGTTTCAGATCTGTAAATAAATTAATATACACTGTAATCAAGGGATTTTTTTTTCCAGGATACAAATGTACTATACTACATTAAAAAACACCACACAAAAAAACCTCTTAAATTTTAACTTATGTACTGTATCTATAGTTATTTTTTTCCTGGAAAAATGGACTTTTGGATTACACTTTATTACAAAAATCCATCTATACATTTCAAAAAGAACATTTTAAATGCTACTATTTTTTGAAGAATCTTTTATAGAGCTAAAACTTAAAAATAATTTTAAAAAAAGGAGAAAACAGTTCAATTAAAGTGAGGGATATTTTTAAAATGTCATCCTGAAGCTGTTTTGTATCAGTATTTTCAGCGTTGTTATGTTATTTGTAATACTAAGTGTAAATCTCACCCAGAGAAGGGTACTAGCCACATGATAATGTACAGTACAGCAGTAACTGTAAAACAGGGGTCCTTTGATCCTCTTGTGTATATAGTAAATCATAAAGCAACAGCATGTGGACATTCTCGCAGTGAATTGATTCCTTTGTACTAAAAATCTCTAGTTTTTTAAGAGTTCCGTGTATAAAGTGATTTATACATTTCTCCAAGGCTGTACATATCCAAAGACATGACACCAGGGGGAAAAGGCTCTTATTATTTTTTCCACAGATGTACCTTTTTTCCTTTTTTTTAATATGTTTCTGTACAACAAAGCGTAACTGTAAAATTTCTACTGCAAATTACTTCTTGTTACTTCCATATCTTTTGGTGTGATGGAGGGCTTTTTAAGGAGGCGGAAATCCCCAAAGAAAAGCTGTTTCCATTTAAAGCAATGTCCCTTTTTTTTTTTTTTTTTTTTTGAAACAATCACTTGACAAAAGAAACAGTAGATCTATGCCCTAAATAATTTTTAGTAATTTAATATTGCCACACTTGTAGTGGTTTATCATCTCTAGACTTATTTCCCTTACTAGAGTGCTTCTACAGGACGTGTGTATATGACACAATAATGTGCTAGGGCCAGCCCTGGTCATAAATTATTAAGAGGGAAGGAAAAGACTTGTCCAGGACTGTTCTTATATTTGGCTTTCAGAGCAGTGGGAAGTATTTTTTGGTGTACGTTGTACACGTGAGTGATGTTCAGGCTGTGTGTTTGTGCATACCAGAGGGAGAAGTCTTGCTACAGACTTCTCTTTAGGCTATTTAGCAGCATCTTTCAGCATCCTGCAACATAAATTTCTGCCACCTTTTCAAGACAGGCTGACCTCTTACACTTAAAATGAAGCAGCCAGAATAGTTTCCCTCTTTTTCAATCCAGACTATTCTTTTTATTGCTTTTCATTCAAAAATACACACGTCCACATAAATGTTAGAAGGGCTTCCTTTTTTTTTTTTTCTGGATATTTTGAAAGGGAGTGTTTGCTGACTAAGATGTTCACGTGAGGTTTGGATAAGCATTTGAAGGCATACCTGGGCATGTTCGTGTTTGTCCTATAAGTTCCTTGCAGTCACTGCCTAAAAATCCTCATCCTTAAAGCCAGTTTGGAAGTAGTGATTTCTGTCTGTGCTGATTCACTTTGTACTGTAGATACACAGTATACTCTGCAAAGTGATAAAAACAGGCTATTTACAAATGAGTACTTGAGTGTATATGCCATAACTGTTGTGCCATATCTCCACTGGCTTGATTGGTATAACACTGGCTTCAGTTGGACTATGGGGTTTGTGGCCTTTAATCCAACTAGTCTCAGTTTATGCACAGCACATCTCTGAATTCAGAAATCTTTTGTGGTTCACAGGAAAGAACAGACAAGGTTTAACCTAGAAAAAATGCCCGTTATAGTGAATGTATTTTTTTTTCCTTTACATTTGAAAGCAAAAAAAAAAAAAAAAAAAAAAACCCGCAAAA